>JAECMU010045275.1:0-12892 GCA_016106625.1 Dracogyra subfuscus
GGAAGATCTGTAACTTGTTATTTTTACTTTGTAAAATCTTTGAACAAAGTAATAAAAAGAGACAGACAATGAGTGTCAATTTGAATACAAATGCCAGTTCAGGGCCGAAAGACATGTAGACTATCTCAAGGTCTGAGTTCTGTCAGACCGAGCGAAAACAAAACGTTCGTTAGACTGGTTCGTGCGCTTTACGTTAAACCAAATGGACACGACGAACACCAATCAAATAGTTAGCGAACGTTAGGAAGAACGTTCGTTGGCTGAACAAAGTACAACTCTCGACGCGTTTCAGAGTCCAAAGACACCTGCGTGTCGAGAGACATCGTTGCGGACTCTAAAACAATACGATTACTCAACAGTAAATCTTGCTGTAAATTTTTAGAAAAACAATAGTTGTTCGCATCAATGAATACCTAACTGCAGTTTTTGTTTATTCCTTTGTCTTTGTTAATTTTGTACCCATGGTCGAGAGCACACATGCAGATCGCGGGAAATGAACATGCCTTATTTATACAAATTGCAGTTAAATGTTCACTGAATAAAATTAGTTTACAATAATCATATTTGTTAGATAATTTTAGATATAAATGTGTAAGACTGTGAAGTGACATTTAATAAGTTAGCTTGATTTTAAAAAGACCGTAAATTTTAATTTTATTAAAGTTTTTGGGTGTTTTGTTTTTAAATAAACGGAGTATACTATGTTACAGTGTGTAGTCGGTATTCTTAGCCGAGGTATTTTGCAAGCAGAAATCACAAGCATTTAACACGACGATTTGGGGTTTGGGGTTGGAAATTGATGGGTCACTTAAAAAAAGCAATTCAAACTAACATAAAATTTGCGATTTAAAGAAATAATATATATATATTTAAAAAAAAACCCTCAATTTTTTATTTGGGAAAAAAGGAAGAAAAAAACCCAAAACCTCCCACCCCCATATTTCTGGATGTTAATTTAATGTCATAGGCCTTAGAAAGTGGGGGTGGGTGGTGTATGGGGAACTGAAGATAATGCATCGTTGGTTGTGTGACCTATATTGGGGTATTATTTTTAAAATCATACCCCAATATAGGTCACACAACCACTGATTCACAGACACACTCGCACGCACGTGCCCAGGTCATGATTTCCCTACGTATTTAGTTGAACACAGAAATGCCGCGGAAAGGGATAATAAAAAAAAAGAGGAAAGAACAGGAGCTTAGCTCGGCAGAAATAAGTTGCCTTCGTGCCTTTTTTATGAAGGAAAAGTTTGCCTTGGTGCCCCTCCAACTTGCCTTGGTGCCCCAATTTTTGATCTTGACACGAAGGCAGCATTTGCCGTGCCCCCCAAAAGTTAAAATTCAATGCCTGCAACACGGTTGTAGAATTAAATGTAAAGTCCGAAACAAAATGTTGACAACTACAATTAATTGCTCCTACCTTTTGTTTTTCGTTAGCTTTTACCTACATTTTGTTTCGGATTTGTCTACATCATCAAAATGGAAAAACTTCCAAATTCAGCCCCCCAACCCTATTCACCACTCTAAACCCTAATCCTGAAATTAAAAAGAAAATAAGATATATATTTATATATGCGATACTATGGTGTTGTTTTAGCCATGATAGGTTCCGAAAAAGCCAACAAAAATGGTTTTAGCCTGTATCTGCGTTATTACTGTATTAAGAGCAAGTGGACTCTTAGCCGTTTGGCTCCATGTAAAGATAAATAACCAATCTTGTTTCAATTTATAAAAAGTATTCTAGAAAGTTAATTGTGAAAAGAATGGAAAGGTTTATGGCGTTGTGGATTGGATTCAATAAACAATTAAAATGGCAGGCTTAAAGAAAAAGAAGACAAACGTGATTTGTTCAATTTAGGGAAATGTTATTTCGAATCCGTCAGATTGAGTTGACGGGCGTGATATCTCACGCCCGTCAAAAACCAAGGTCTGCTTTTTCTATCTATGTATAGTAATTCATAAATAAGGAAACTTTACATCAGTGGATTTACAACAAAAAAACCAACATTTTTTTAAATTTCAAATCACACCTTATTACTCATTATTATTAGTTTTAATCTTTTCCACAAGTAATTTTACGTTATTTTATCAGATAGCATTCCCTTTTAAAACTGTAGGAAAGTCGGTCAGTTTAACAAAGGTTCTTCAATATGTACATCTGTTGAGAATGCAGCACAAATGCTAAAATAAAATTATTCTTTTTTATAGTTATGGCCCTAAATGGCGAGGAGCAAATGGATGAAATTGCAGCAGATCAGGTCCCAGCTGAAGATGTGGACATGGAAAATGGATATGCAGAAGATCTAAAGAAATTGATGGATTATGGCATCAGTAAAGCAGTTTCCTTGGAGTTGGTTAAAATATATGGAACAGGTTACTTTTCAGTTATTTTTTTATCTTCATATTTATTTTTACCTACCGGTATGTATACACATTTTAAGTATGGCATGATATACCTGTTTTTTTAAATACCGTATTGGATCGTTTCTGTGTAAATCATTAGATGAGCAGTGTTTTTAGAAATATTTTTACAGCATTCTTGTTTCTATTTCTAAAATTTAATTTGATACTCATGGCTTAAACTGTTTGAATTTTATTAATTTTATTTTATCCCCCCCCCAAAAGTGATTTTTTCCCCCCTACCAAATTGGGGAATGAAACTTAATGGGAAATTCCATAAAAAGGTCCATCACAGGGCTAGAAATGAAACAAAAAATCTACATGCACCAGGTGCATGCTGAAAATAATATTACATGCACCATTAAAAATCTGCATGCACCAAAACTACAGTAAATCCTGTTAACAATGAGGAAAATACTGTTTTTAATTACCTTGATTAGAGTGTTGATTATCATTTTCTTTTTAAATTTAACTGTCTTAATTGTCACTACCAGTATCACTGTCTGACATCGGAAATAACCGAAAGCGGAAAGGGCGCCATTGTTGTAAGTAGGATTATGGGATACAAAATGGATGCGCCCATAAAAAAATTTGTATTCATGTGGCGAACAGATTACAAAATGCATATGCAAAATTCAACAACTTGAGTCTATTATATATTAATATTATAGCATGCACCGCGTGCACCCAGTTTTAAAAGTTACATGCACACGCAAAAATCAGCATGTACTAACACTGCATTTCGAGCACTGCATCACCTACTTAATTTATGAATATTGGTTTAAACTTCAATAATTGTCAAGAGGTAAGGAGGTATACATGAAATGTTAATAAATCACATTTCTCAAATTTTTTATCATTGCCTTCCTTTCATGACCTTATTTAAGAATAAGGAAAAACTGTATTGTTATAGTTACATGTTATAAATAAGAACACTCAAAAAAGCAATATACCAGAGGGTAAAACAAATGCAGGCACTACAGGGTGTGAAATAAGCGGTATCGCATCGCAAAATGAGACAAGTATCGTGGTCTGATAGTCAAATGTATTTTTGTGTGGCAAAGAATTGTGAATAGCATTCAAGCATAGACTAAATTAATTGCTGGGGTCTACTTTAAAATGCAGTTAAATGATCAAAATTATAAAAAAGGCGGGCAAGGTTGGAAGAATAGAATTCTGTGTCATATTCTACCAACTGTATATGGATTTAAATGCACTGTCACAGATTGTTGACCTAATTATTGACCTAACAAGGAATTGTATGACAATATAAACATTTGATTTGGACCATCTACATAACCACCATATCACACTTATTATTAATATTTTATAATTAAAAAAATTGAATTATGGGTACGGTCCATAATTCTAAGAAAAAATAACTGCTATTTGGAGAGCAGAGGTGACATATTATTTAGAGTCACGTGACAGGCATTCCCCGAATAACCACACTGCCAAAACAATATACCAAGCTAGTGTAAAGAGAATGCATGACGGGTAAATGTAAATGTATGCGATGTAGGGTAAATGGAAAAAACAACAATAATGAAAATAAGTTATTAAAAATAATAAAAACATGTACTGAATGATAATAAGCTTATACATTAGTTTATTTTAGCAACAGACTCATTTTAAACCGTGACAATCCCAACTAGTTAGGCCTTTGCATATATAGATAAATTATTGTTAGTCGTGCACGAAAAACTCTGGATCACAAAAACCGTCATTTTCCACCTTGACCATCTCCGATTTTGATAAAATTTCACTCATTTGTGCATCCACATAAATGATGAATACATGCAAAATTGTGGTATCAAATTCTTAATAGCAGCCCTCGAAATTCGCGGCTGCAATCGGAAATGCCGTTGCAAAAGCTATCGCAAACTTTATTTGCGACAGCATTTCATTGCCGTATCAAATCTGAGTGGTGAAAAGTCTGTAGGCATTTCTTTCTGAACTTTGTCCAATTACAGATCCCAGAGAGAAGCTTAAATTGGTTATCGTGTGTAGCTCAGTTTCCTTAAGTAATATAAATTGTGTTTTTTCCCAGTATAAAAACTTACGAAAGTAAAGTTGAGATGTTATGTTTTAGCATATTATTACAGCAGTGGATCATATATGAATAATGTTGACAGCATTATATTTTCTTTAAAACTGTAGTCGTAGTACCGTTGCAAAATTGATTTGCGACAGCACCTAACTGCCGTAGCAAATTTGTCCGAATTTCAAGGGCTGTAATAGTTTTGAAATTATGGTTGATCAAATATAGGGCCTGTCGTCCCATTTTTGGCACTAGCCACTGTCAAATGGTTTCGAGCGATTTTGGGATCCTAATAACTTTATTATTATAAGAATATTGAGTTGAAAGTTGCTATGATATATAATTCATACTTTGACTCATTTTGTACATACCTGTGATCGTTTTTAACCAGAAGACTATTATCAAGCAATGGGGAAGTGTACGTTTAACAAATCTTCGGTGACCGATGAAAAATACTGCAAGTGGCTTGCAATCGATCACTCCAATAAGTATGCTGCGAACTGTAAAGTATATGAAAGGAAGTTGCAACTTGGAACAGTGGGTGTAAAAGCGTTAGATTCACATATGCAGAGCCTAAAACATAAAACAAACATGAAGACATTTGTAAAAAAAACAGACAATCCAATAATAAATTATGTGAACGTGGATGCAGTTACAATTGTTGCAAATTCGGCTGCTTCGAAGACCAACTTATGTCAAGCCTTCAGTTCGTCCGAGACGTTGAAAGCCGAAGTTACGTGGACATTACAGACAGTGGCTAGACATCAGTCTTACAAATCAAATGATGATATCGTCTCACTATTTGCCATTATGTTCCCTGACAGTGAAATAGCGCAGGCATTTTCGTGTAGTGAATATAAGACTGCCTATTTGGTAAAGTTTGGACTGGCTCCATTCATAAACAAACTATTGATTGAGCGAGCAAGTGGGTAGTAATAAATTTGTATTGATGTTAGATGAAAGTCTCAGTGTTATTATTTTATGTTTCATTTGCTGCAATTATAGGTCTTAAACTTTATGAAATTGTGTATTAAAAAAAGTCTTAAAAAGGTCTTAAATTTGTTTGGCTTGTATGTGCAGGAACCATGAAATTTTGTTAGATACAAACTGTTGATTGATTTGAAGTATGTACCTATGGATGTTTCTTTATGGGAGATTATCTGAATCCAGTAAAATATTAATATGTAGTTAGGGTCCAAAGTTGAGAAAAAATTACAAAATGTGAAAAACATGCATGCATACCCTGGTTTTCCTCTGCCCGTTCGCCAAATCGTCACATGACGAAAGGGGGGTCTCAAGTGACGAAAGAAAGTTACAATAAGATCGTCACAGTGACGACTGATTTTTTTTTACCTTCTCCCACCCACCAAAAATCTATCATCAGTTATTACTGCACTCCATCTAACAAATTCATCTGAAATCTTTTTGGGACTGGCGGTAACAATTAAAAAAAACTTAGCAAGCCAACACATTCTGATTACGTATTTATGTTGGCACTGCACTTCTGCAATTGTAGTGGAGTTCAGTCGGCCGCTTTTCGCAAGCGTATGATAGACTGGTTTTTTTTACATATTATGTTTTGCACGTTTATTAATCAAATTGGTGGTTTTGGTTGTTCCATTCCTGGTGTCATCGGCTATAGATTAAACCTGTGTACGAAAACATGCCGCCTAAGCAAGCAAAGCTTGCTAATTTCTGGTTACAAAATAAGCGACCTAGTTCCGAGTGATGATCAGCCATCTGAAAGTATTGCCGATACAGACACCAGATGCGATACTAAAAAGCCAAAAACATCAGAATATGATGCCAACAGATTAACTGATTTGACTAAACTGGATATTAAACTGACTACAGGTTGGAGTAACAAATTAGTCACATGACTAAAGGTATTCAAGGGTCCGGGGAAACCCAGCATACCAGGGGTAATTTGACCATGTGGGCAATTACCTAGCACCATGAGTTTTTAATATCATAGACAAATATGTATTTGCTGTATGTGTACAGTTTTTGATTACGTGGCTCAATTCCTTGAACATTGGTTTCTGATCCCTATTTCAAAGTTCAAGAACGAAGCATGCACTATTTACCAGTGTAAAAATTTGCAGTTACACCCCATATTATACAGATTTTGACACTTTTAAAACATTCTTTTACTATCAACTATCTAAATACACTAATTACTTAGATTTTATAATATGCAATTAGAGCTGGGCATATATACCGTATACATATATATAGTAAAAACTATATCTAAAAGATTGTTTCCTGAATTGTAATATCGGTTACCATGCTTTGTCTTTTATAGGTAAATTATCTGCATCGGAACTTGATGAAAGAGCACTAGATGCTCTCAAGGAATTTAATGCTGATGATGCAATAAAAGTTCTAAAAGAATTCAGCAGCAGTAACTTGGAGCATGTCACAAATAAAAGTGCATGGTTGTGTGGTCAGATGAAGACCTACAGACAAAAACGTCAAGCTGGTGGTGCCGCATCACTAGCAAAAGGCCCAGATGAAGCAAAATTGAAGGTGAGAGCAATTACCAACAGAAAAGACTTCCAGGGCCATTCCGCGGTAATGATTTAAGCCAGGACGAGATATTGACTCTTATGATCTCCGTAACTAAAAAGTCCTTTTTAAATGGAAATGCAGTTTTATCATTTATAGTCTCATTACATATAGTAGTATTAGCATGTCGGGCCTAATTATTTTTATTTAAAAAATAAAATAAAATGACTTAAATTGAAACGTAAAATGTGCCAGGACATGACCAAAATTGACATTACCTTTTTTAGCCCATGGGTCATATACCATGGAATGGCCCTTCACAGGGTTCGTATGGTCCTTAAATTCCTTGAAAATCTTTTAATTTGAAAAAAATGTTTGTTGGGTCTGAAAGTCTTTGTAAATACAATATTGTAATACATTTTTAAATTCTCATGTTTTCATTCTTTTATTTTACTTTTCATTTTTTAATCTGTGTAGTGTTTTTGCCAGAAATAAATTGTTTGGGTGTGGCACTATGGAATTGAATGCAACCAAAGTCAATGGGGGTGGGGGGTATGGGTTATCTTTAGGGTTAGGGTTAAGAATATCAACCAGTAATAATAATGAGTAATTTGTCAATAAGTTAACTTTAAAAAACAAAACAAAAATGCAAAATTATTTGGGTATGGCACCATACCTGTTTTAGCTCTGCCAGTTCTTATGTAAATATTCTTACCTCCTTTCTGCTGGACCGGCCTCGGTGGTGTCGTGGTTAGACCATCGGTCAACAGGCTGGTAGGTACTGGGTTCGGATCCCAGTCGAGACGTGGGATTTTTAATCCAGATACTGACTCCAAACCCTGAGTGAGTGCTCAGGGTTCTTACGCGTCCTGGAAATCCTGGAATGTCCTGGAGTTGTCATTTTAGAATCCAGGCCTGGAATGTCCTGGAAAAAGCAGTAAAGTTTATTGTCCTGGAAATTTAGGCTAAAAATTTGGTGGTTTATTTTTCCTCAACTTTACTTTTGATGTTCCAGTGACCTGTCTACATTTATACAACGATTTCTTTTAAAAACATTCATTGACTGAACATTTCATGTCCTGGAAAAATAAGAAAAAGTCCTGGAAAATGTCCTTGAATTTCATGTTTTTACAAGTGTAAGAACCCTGGTGCTACATAAGGCTCAATGGATAAGTGTAACCCACTTGCACTGACCAGTGATCCATAACTGGTTCAACAAAGGCCATGGTTTGTGCTATTCTGCCTGTAGGAAGCATAAATAAAAGATCCCTTGCTGCCAATCGAAAAGAGTAGCCCATGAAGTGGTGACAGCGGGTTTCCTCTCAAAATCTGTGTGGTCCTTAACCATATGTCTGCCATATAACCGTAAATAAAAATGTGTTGAGTGCGTTGTTAAATAAAACCCTTCTTTCTTTTCTTTCTGCTGGCATCCACTTGCAAATTATAGCCAGAGCAATGATAACATTTACAGCTGTTTGCTGGTTTAACCTGTCACGGTGCTTGTAAAAAATAAATTAAAATCCCAATTTCTTGCCATGAACAGCAACCTAAACTAACTGATTTGGTATTTTTGTCACTCGGTTTTATTTATTATTACTGTTCCCATTAAGTTTTTAATGCATGATGTAAATATTTAAAATAAATAAATAAATGTAATGGACTTATGGACTTGGTATCCACCCGATTGTTTTTGAACATAAACTGTCCTGAAACAAGTACACTCCCAACAGCTAGTTTTCTCCATTCAATGTAAAAATCATGTTGGATAACAAAATCTTTTTTTGCCTTGCAGGAAATTTTAGACAGAACGGGTTATTCACTAGATGTCACAACAGGACAGAGGAAATATGGAGGCCCTCCACCAGAGTGTGATGAAACACAGCCTGGCACAGGCCATGAAGTAAGATTGTAATCTGTATTATGCAAAATTTGTTTCGTCTAATGTCAGAAAATGGCTTATATTGTAGCAAACCATTCAAAGCCTTTTTTGTACATGATTTTGTCTTTACACAGGTTTTTCTTCTTCTTTGTAAACGGCTTACAGGATTTTTTTTCTTTTTATAATTTACTAGCCACGATTAAAAATAATTTTATTAAATAATAGTAATGATCGGACATGTTGCCTAAAGGAGCTTTAAAATACTAACATTGAGTTGTGGGGGACAAAATGGACTTAACTGCAACATTTAACAAAATGTTCACTAGCCGTCGGGCAAGGCAATAGTAGTTATTTACTAGCCCAACATTGAATATCGCTAGTCGTGGGAGTGGGTCTACCATAATCTAGAAGCCCTGTAGTAAATTTTGAATGGTTAACTTGCTAATAAATGTAAAAATGAGGGAATGTTAATGCATGAAAAAATATAATTTCAGTATGAGTATGTTGGTTTATGGTTTTACTTTTAAACTTGTTGTATATTGTTTCAAATAAATATGTCGGTGTGTGTTACTTCCACATGATATTATTAAATATCTTTAATTTCAGATATTTTGTGGAAAGATTCCTAAGGATATTTTTGAAGATGAACTTATACCTTTGTTTGAAAAGTGTGGCAAAATATGGGACTTGAGATTAATGATGGACCCTCTCACTGGTCTCAATCGTGGTTATTGTTTTGTTACATTCTGTGAAATTGCTGGTGCTAAAGAAGCTGTCAAGCAGGTATTAATCTTTTTTACTGTCTACCCTTATTCTTTTCTCATTGGTACCTGTGCACCCAAAATTCTGCTGCCCCATCCTAACAACTGTTGCAGTGGAATTGCACAAATTGATTAGGGTGGGTAGCATACTCATTTTAAGACTCATTTTGCATCACTAAGGATAATGGATTTAAATTTTTTTTATAATGTTGGGTTTGGTGGGAAGTGTTCGCTCTTTAGTTATATGGGTACTGCTACCTGTTAATCATGCAGTAAACAAATTCAGGATGATAATGACGGTGAGTAATGGAACTTGGATAATTATTTTTGAATGTGTTTACTGCTGAATGGTATTTTTCAAAAACCTATTTCAGAATAAATGTTTGCCATTACAACTATGCAGTCGACATACGAAAATAAGGATACGATGTGGCAGAAAATCTCTGTTGATACTGTAAAATACTTAAAAGTTCAGAATTTGAAAAAAAATTACTTTGGAAAATAGTCTTGAAATATTTGAATAGAATAGTGAATATATTTAATAAACATTAAAAATATACCCGTCAAAAATATTTCTATCTTTTAGTACTTCACTCACTAAAAATGCCGTAAAACTGATTTTGAGTATTTTACAGTGTTGTAACTTTTTTTTTTACCATTTTATTTCCACTTGATTTCCAGCTTGACAATTACGAGATCCGAAAAGGCAAAACGTTGAAGGTCAACGTCTCTGTTGCCAATGTGAGGTTATTTGTAGGAAACATTCCCAAAAATAAAACAAGAGAAGAAATTAAAGATGAATTCGGCAAAAGAACAGGTATTCTTTGAAAAGGTGGAGTTTTCATTTTACGTTTCGGTGAAACAAGCGCTGTGTCAATTTAAAAAAAAAAAAAAAAAAAAAAAAAAAAAAAAAAAAAAAAATTTCATTAATATTTGGTCTTTCAGCGCTTCAAAGAGAAAAAAAAAATCATCAAATTTAACTTTTCTTAATTTCATTTTGGCATCAACAGTATAAAAAATTCAAATTTAATTTCACTGGATATCCACAAAGTGTTTTGAACATATCTTAGAAAGTTTCCCTTGCAGTGTTGTAGATTGCGTGCTGGGAAAGAAGTAAAATATGTGCTTGTTTCTTTCTTGTTGTTTGATGTATGCATTTTGTTTAACAGAGGGTTTGATGGATGTGATAATATACGGGTCAGCTGATAACCCCAAACTGAAGAACAGGGGCTTCTCGTTTCTTGAATTCGACTCTCACAAATCTGCTTCAACGGCGAAGAGGAAGCTGAGTTCAGGTCGTGTCAAGGTGTGGGGCTGTGACATCATAGTGGACTGGGCCGACCCTCAGGAAGAGCCTGATGAAGAAACCATGTCAAAGGTATTGATGTTTATGCAGTTTTTGATCAAGTGATTCATTCACTTTAGTGGAGGGCTAGTTATGTGTCAGCAAAATACTTTGCAAAATTAACTGTTGAACTTAATTGGAGAACAAATATTTTCCAATAAAATAACAACTGTTATGTGAAGTAAAATAAAGTGTTGTAATTTGATTATTGTAACTGTCCAGTAGTGTTATGGAACCCAAACTGGAATACACCAGTGCATTAAAAAACAACTGTTTTGCAATTATTTTATTTAATGTTAAAAGTAGTGTGGATATTTAGGTAGTAATTAAGGGGAAACATAAATGCTTCATCCCTGAAGCCTCTGAGAATTGAACATCTGTGTATTTTATGGGTTACGCCAAAAACAAATTGAGGTAACCCATTTTTGCAATGTCTTATGACCATGTAAATGGTGTCATAAATTCAATGTGCAAATGAAAAATGGGTTATGTAAACGAGCAATTCAGAGGGCTGTCCCTGAAAAATTGACATCAATTGGCAGTGCTCCCGCTAAAAGCGGTTTAAAAATCGGATATATGAAAGGATTATTTATCATCGGGTATTTACTTTGTCGTATCTTTTTTAAATTGCCTTTCTGATATGATCTAAATGTCAAGGACTGTAAATATACTTTCTACAAAATCGTGTAGTGCTTTTAAATATTGGCTATTATTATCCAATAGCCGATTAATTAATCAATGTTCTCTTATGATGTCCTAAAAGGAACAACAACTTTTTATTGTGTAATTGTGATTTGAAATTGGATATTGTTAGATGTAAAAAATAAACATTTTTATCTTTGTTTTGATAGGTGAAGGTCTTGTATGTCAGAAACCTGAATGCAGACATCACAGAAGAAACGTTAAAAGAGAAGTTTGAGCAGTTTGGAAAAGTGGAGCGAGTGAAGAAAATCAAAGATTACGGCTTTGTGCACTTTGAGGAAAGAGATGATGCTGTCAAAGCCATGGAAGCCATGAATGGGGAGGTCAGTGTTTTTCCCCAGTTTATTCCGCATGTATTTATTTATTAGTCCCTTGCTGGTTGAGCTGGAACAGATGGTAGGTTTTATTTCTGTCCATCCATCTGTCCCATATATAGGTTTCTACACTTAGAGTTTGGTATTGCTGCAAGATACTAAGCTGAAATTTTTTGTACGTCTAAGTATAGAGGATTATGGCCCTGTGATGAGACATGTATTGCTTTAGTTGTACCCTTGGAATGCTTGTTATATTAGTTGACATAGTAGTAGTGTATGAAACTGAAACAAAACTATTCATTTAGAACAATATCAGTATAGTACTGTCGAAAATAGAATAAAAATGATTTTTGTCTCTTTCTTGCATATTAAAAGTGACACATAAATATTTTGTAAATATCTATTTAATGATAGTCTACCTAATTTAGTATTTACTTGCTTGGGCATTCATTGATGTTCAAGGTGGTGTTTACTCTTGAAATTAAAAAGAAAATGATCCGTAAACAGGTTTCTACACTTAATTAGAACAGACTAACAAAAATGTGTCAATTTCATTGCTGTTACAATATGTGAGGGACTGTTTCTGATGATGGTTTTCCCAATCACTCCCCAAAACAAAATGTCTAGTCATTTATAAGTAATTTTTTAGCAAAACTGTTGAAAGCCATTACAACGATCCATTATACTGGTATTAAAGGTGCTATCTCAATGTTACTCAATGACGGCTATTGCAAATAATTTTTCTTTTTAATAAAGATTTGATTTAAATTTAAAGACACCATTATAAATGATTATAGGAAATAATTTTACCTACTGGTAAAAAATTGTTTTTATTTGAGAATCTTTATCAGTTTGCATTATATAGCACCTAGCGGGCAGTATAGCCCAGTGGTACAGTGCCTGCCTGATGTGCGGTCGGTCTAGGATCGATCCCCGTCA
>JAECMU010045277.1:0-10958 GCA_016106625.1 Dracogyra subfuscus
GTCAGTATTTCCTGATATAACCTGTGTAATCAATTGCCTTGATTTCTATATAGAGCCCTGGTCAGTACTTTCTGCGCCCCATGATGAAAGAGTATCGGTTCGAGCCTCCGTCACAGATGTTGGATGTCCAGGAAGGTAGTACGAAGCAGCTGACCATCAAGGGGTCAAGGGTCGCATTCAGGTTAGTGTTACACTCAGGGGCTTTATGATGTTTGTGTATTGCTTATTAGTCCCCCACCAATCCATGTGGAGGCGACTATAGGTTTTGGTGGTAAAGCGCTTGCTTGATGCGTGATCTGTCTGAGATCGATCCCCGTCAGTGGGCCCCATTGGGCTATTTCTCGCTCCAGCCAGTGCTCCACAACTGGTGTAACAAAGGCTGTGGTGTTTGCTATTAATTATGTCTGTGTGATGGTGCATATAAAAGATCCCTTGCTGCTAATCGAAAAAAGTAACACATGAAGTGGTGACAGCGGGTTTTCTCTCCTCTCGGTATGTGTGGTCCTTAACCAAATGTCTGACACTATTTACCTGCAAATAAAATGTGTTGCGTGCGTCGTTAAATAACCAAAGTTTCTTTCTTCCGTCCATCTGTCTGTCTTTATGTCTGTTCCCAGATAGTGTTCCAGACTTTCGTTTTTGCCGGATACTAAGCTGAAATGTTGTGTATTGCTTTTATCATGTAGATTTAAAGATCAAGTTTGACTTTCATGTGGATTTTGATACAGTTTGATAGAGTTATAGCCCTTGAATTGGGGAGATATGAAAATATGTTGGGTCTGGTTTATATTTGAGTGAGTGTGGTTACCATGCTTGTTGTCTGCCCCTTAGAGCAGGGTGTAACTCAGTGACAGAACACCCACATGAGGTGTAGAAGGTTGTTAGATCAATCCTCACCAGTGGGCTATTTGGTTATTTCCTGTTCCACCCCATGCCTCGTGGTTGGTTTATCAAAGGTTGTGATTTCTTGCTCCAGCTAGTGCACCACAACTGGTACATCAAAGACCGTGGTATGTACTACCTTGTCTATGGGATGGTGCATATAAAAAATCCTTTACTGCTAATCGGAAAGAGTAGCCCATGAAGTGGCGACAGGGGTTTCGTTTCTCAATATCTGTGTGGTCCTTAACCATACAAATGTATGTCCGACGCCATATAACCATAAATAAAATGTGTTGAGTGTGTCGGTGGGCCATTTGGTTATTTTCTATTCCACTCCATGCCTCATGGTTAGTATGTCAGAGCGGTGTCTACGCTTAAATGGGTTTCTTTAGTTGCCATCCGGGCAAGTGGTGACAGTACTTTCACTTGCCCGGTCTATTTTCACTTGCCCAAAAGATATTTTCTAAAAAACAATAACAATATTACAACAGATTATAAGAGAAAACATGAAGAAAAAAAAATATTGGTCGCCAGGCGGGCAACCTTACTGTAGGTTTTCAGTCGCCAGGGGCGATTGGGCGACCGTTAGTTTGAACCCTGTCACAGGCTGTGATATGTCCCCATCAAAGACAGATGTATGTAGGAAAGTCCATATGAAAAATCTGCTATGAAAAATGTAGCGGGTTTCCTCTTACTCGTCTGAGATCAAACCTTTGTTTCATACCCAATACCTGATGTGTATTTTTGTGCTGGGAAAGAAAGAAAGAAATGTTTTATTTCACAACACACTCAACACATTTATTTATGGTTATATGGCATCAGACATATGGTTAAGGACCACACAGATTTTGAGAGTAAACCCGCTGTCGCCACTTCATGGGCTACTCTTTCCGATTGGCAGCAAGGGATCTTTTATTTGCACTTCCCACAGGCAGGATAGCACAAACCATGGCCTTTGTTGAACCAGTTATGGATCACTGGTCGGTGCAAGTGGTTTACACCTACCCATTGAGCCTTGCGGAGCACTCACTCGGGGTTTGGAGTCGGTATCTGGATTAAAAATTCCATGCCTCGACTGGGATCTGAACCCAGTACCTACCAGCCTGTAGACCAATGGCCTAACCACTACGCCACCGAGGTCGGTTTTTGTGCTGGGGTAATATTAAAGGGATATTCCTTAGTTCACTACAATGTTTAAGATATTATTGACTAACAGAGACTTTGTAATGACTGTAATTACATATCAAATATATTTTTCTGCATAAAATATTAATGGCTGTATATTAATCATATTTCTAATTGTTCTAATATTTGTACTAGATTAAATTTCATTTTTATTTCGTAAAACATTTTTTTTCGTACATACAAAATTATTTGAAGACAAAATCCACTTTGGGCTCCTTACAGATATTAAGACAACCAGAATGAATATACAGACACTGATATTCTAATATGTAACTTTGAACGTATAAATAAGATGGAAATATCTTACAATGCAGCAAACTCGGGAATGTCCCTTTAAATATTCATTCATTCCATTCATTCTGTCAGAATTAGTTAATAATTAATTAATCAATGTTCTCGGGTGATATTGTTAAACAAAACTAAACAATTGTTTTTGTTTCATTGGATCATTTGCAAATTGCAGTAGGAGTTATCTATGTGGGACATCAAACAACAAAAGCGGGCAGCATAGCCCAGTGCCCACCTGATGCGCGGTTGGTCTAGGATTGATCCCCGTCAGCTAACCACTGGGGTTTTTTTCTCGACATAACCATATGTCCAACGCCAATATATCCGTATTTTAATGTGTTGAGTGCGTCGTTAAACAAAACACAAACAAAAAAACAAAAAACAACAAAAGCCAAAAATAAAATCTTCCTTTCCTTTTTTTCCAGTTGCTATGGTAAAGTGACTTCTCTGAACGGAGAACCAGAACAGGGTCTGCTAGTGGAGGCCGTCGGCCAAGATGGGTGCTCCATGTATCTGGAGGAAAGTAAAACAGAAGCAGATGGTCGTTACCGAATTAGAGGCCTTGAAGTAAGGAAATAACATGGTGCCTGTCAGGATCATCACTTCATGTTTTTACTTTTAACATTGTTTGACACCCAACATGTATTTTTCGTGCTGGGGTGTTGTTAAACATTCATTCATTCATTCAAGTTAATATGTCTAACTTAATCAGTGAACAGTTGTTATACACAATCTTCCAAGTCTCAGTACAGGTAATTGATTTGTCTGTTTGTCCGTCCATTCATCCATCCGTCCGTCAATTCACTCCTTCCTGCATTTTTTCATTCATTCCTTCATTTGTTTTTTATGCATGCATGCGTTCATTCGTTCATTCATTCATTCATTCGTTTTTTATGCATGCATTCATTCATTCATTTATTCATTCCTTCATTTGTTTTTTATGCATGCATTCATTCGTTCATTCATTCATTCCTTCATTCTTTCACGGGGTGGGACATAGCTCAGTGGTACAGCTAACGGTCTTTGTTTACGGGTGAAATGGTTTTCACCTTTGTTTTCCAAAAAAAAGCTTTCACTAGCTTTCGTGTATCATTTCGCGTAATTCGCTTGTTTTTAAGTGTTTTATTTGTTGTGAAATGTTTCATTTTCTGCCGGTTGTCGGGTTGGATGCCATTTGCATAAAATATTTCTGTATTTCAGCCGAAGTGTGTGTACGAGGTGAAGCTGAAGACGGGTGAGATGAACACCCACGTGGAGAGAACCGTACCGAAGTCTAGAATAGTAACGGTCAGTATCTTTCTTTTTTGTTTGCTTGAAAACACCACAAACATTCAATACATCAGCCCTTGAAATTCGGACAAGTTTGCTACGGCATTTCTGCAACAGCAATATGGCGGAAAAGTAAAAAAAGTTTAATGCCTTCAACATTTTTCATCTATGATCCACTGTAGTAATAATATGCTAAAAGATGACATCTCATCTTTACTTTACTACGCTTCTATACTAAAATAAACCGATTCATATTGAGGAAAACATGGGCCACACTGGATTATAAATGCTTCTTTCTGGGATCTGTAATTGGACAGAGTTCAGAGAAAAATGACCGCAGACCTTTCACCACTCTCAGTTTTGCGACGGCAGTGAAATACTGTCGCAAATCAATTTTGCGATAGCTTTTGCAAAGGCATTGCTGATTGCTGCCGCGAATTTCGAGGACTGATACATAGCCATTGACATGGTTGTGGACATCACAAACATTTAACACAGAGCAAAAGACTTGTATGAAAACATTACAACCATGAATGATAATGGTGAAGTAAACGGTGAACTCACAGTGTTTCCGTTTCCATTCCACACTCCTGGCAAAAGGCCACACTGGTTTTCTTTTGGCAGTGTAAAATACTTTTCTTTTCACTACTACAGATTTTGTTTATCTTTAATCTGGACATTACTTTTAAAACATGTTGGTTTCCCTTACTGAATTTGATGAATCCAGTGTTTCTGTTAGGCCATTATAAAACAAATGCTAGATTTTAATGGGGTGTGAGTAGAAATAAATAAATATTATTACATATTTTAAGGACATTAAAAATGTCAAAACTTGAGCAAGAAAAATCTTCTTTTTTGTTTGTTGAAAATATGGGAGCAGACATGTATCCTTAGCACAACATTAATTTTATATGGAAGGAAAAAACTTAGAAACTTATGTCGGCAAATGGAACAGAGTAACCAGAACTCACTGGTCAGGCTGGTCCATGGGACTATGGGGTGTGAGGTGGGGTGGCGAATACCATAGGTGAGAGGTAGAGTGGGTGGTATTGAAATTGAGGCTCAGTATTGATATCAGTATTTTTAGGGATGATTTACCTCGGTATCGGTACGGTATTCAGTATTAACAATACCAATACCAATGTCGAGTGGTATTTTTGGTATACTCTGCTTTAAATGTATACCAGAGTAAGGCTCACCTACTAATTTCATCTCAATACAGTTAAATTCCATTCACGAGGCCTCTCGTCTGATTTATACCCAACACATTTTACGTTTGTCGTGTATATTGTTAGTGCTTTACTAAATGGTGGGAAACAATTTTTTTGGCACACCGAAATTTCATTATTTTGAAAAAATATTCAACTTTGGTACGGTAAATTGGTATTGACATGATACCAATACTGAATGGTATATACGGTATACCACCCAGATCCACTGAGAGGTCATGTTTAGAATTCCGGAAAATAAAAAATAATTCAAGTTTTTCTTTAGTTTTACTGGCCTTGGTGGCATTGTGGTTAGGCCATCGGTCAATAGGCTGGTAGGTGCTGGGTTCGGATGCTAGTCAAAGGATAGGATTTTTAATCCAGATACCGACTCCAAACCCTGAGTAAGTGCTCCACAAGGTTCAATGGGTAGGTGTAACCAACTTGCACCGACCAGTGATCCATAACTGGTTCAACAAAGGCCATGGTTTGTGCTATTCTGCCTGTGGGATGAGCAAATAAAAGATCCCTTGCTGCTAATAGGAAAGAGTAGCCCATGAAGTGACGATAGCGGGTTTCCTATCAAAATCTGTGTGGTTCTTAACCATATGTCTGATGCCATATAACCATAAATAAAATGTGTTGAGTGCGTCGTTAAATAAAACATTTCTTCTTTTTTTCTTCTTTCTTTCTTTCTTTCTTTCTTTAGTTTTGGTTTGGAATTGTATACAAGTACCTGTAAGTGATTCCTGGGTTGTTTTTTGTTTCAGATTGAAAACAAGGATCTGGTTGAAATGAATATCATAGCGTTCCGCCGAATGAGTCAAGTCGATGTCAGCGGTAACATTGTCACGCCCATCGAACATCTGCCAACCATCAAGGTTTGTGTGGTCTTTAACACAGTCTGATAGCTAACATACATTTATTGTACCAGTGAAATTTGCATTATCTTTTTTAATCCTGAAACATATTTAAGGAACAGCATACACCTGACTAATAAACTTGTGCCTTTGTTTGTTGTAAAGTATTTCTGTGCTTGTATCCATTTGTGGTTAATGTACTGTGTACTGGGCAGGAAATGTTAGGGGTCACACTCTGCAGAAACGTTTTATGAGAGTGACAAAATTATCTCATTCCAATAAAATGTTTGATAACTTGTTTTTGAAACTACATGTGATTGCTTGCCTAGTACTATTTCAGGAGAGTGATTGTCATCTCACCTTGATGTCGCTCATGGCATAATTTAAGGTTAAGCTATACAATATAAATATTTACAATACAATATAATTAAAACTAAGCTTCTGTTTACAAGTACATAAACTGCACGTGCATTAAGAATACTGCACGTGCATTAAGAATACTGCACGGGCCTTAAACAAGAATGTACCGTGAGCAGTGCTCAATAGTCTACCTTTCGCTGTGGGCGATAGCGCGACAGAACATAGGTCGTAAATTAGGAGTGTAGATATCAGCAGCTATAAAACAAATAAAACACTTATAAATCACCGCCCATATCTGATATACTAAAATATAGAAAACACAGTACTCTTCTATTTGTTAAGTACAAGCTAAGCTAGTATAATAATCTAATAATAAAATAAGAAAATGTCCTGGAAATGTCCTTGAATTTCATGTTTTTACAAGTGTAAGAACCCTGTAATATTAATAGCAACACTAATAATAATGTTCTTTATTATTAATATTAATTTGTATTATTATTTATGTAAATCAGCTTTTTAAAGTGGTTCTTGTAATTACTAGTTGCCTGTGTTTAGTGACAAATAAAAAATGAGTATTGTGGCATTGAAGTGATATTCCTGAGTTTGCTGCATTGTAAGATGTTTGCGACTAATAAAATATTTCTACGATTAAATTTGCATATTAAATATATTTTGTTGTTTAGAATATCAATGTCTGTATATTCAATGTATTTCTGGTCGTCGTAATATTTGGAACACGCCCAAACGGGATTTTGTCTTCAAATAATTTTTTATGTACGAAAAAACTATATTTTAGAAAATAAGATGAAGTTTAAGATATTACAAATATTAGAACGATCAGAAACATCTTTAATATACAGCCACTAATGTTGTATGCAGAAAAATATATTTGATATGTTATTACAATCATTAAAAAGTGTCGTTTTAGTCGATAACATTTTAAAAAGTGCAGCAAACTCAGGAATGTTCCTTTAAGCCGGTTAAAACTTACTGGAGCTGGTATTGAGAATGGAACCTTGGTACCTATGAGCCTTAAGGCCAGTTACTTAATTATTACACCATTAAGACTTGCTTGTTTAATCAAGCCACTCAATATTCATTTCCATTTCCTGAATATTCATTTCCATTCTCTGAATATTTATTTCCATTCTCTGAATATTTATTTCCATTCTCTGAATATTTATTTCCAATCCATGTCATGTCATTAAAACAAAACATATTTTCTTTTCAGATTCGACTGTTCCGAGAAGATAACCCCGACTCGCCAATACACACGATCAGTCTGTCGAAAGTCAGCTTCTTCTACCTTCCTTCCCTGCAGTTTGATGGCACGGTCAGTGTTTAATACATAATAAACAGTAAAATACTTTTATAACCAACTGGAAGGGACCATGGTAGTTAGTTTGTTATAGCAGTAGTTTGTTGTACACATTCGTACAAGTTGGCTATTAATGTATAGGAAGATAAAACAGGACTTTACACAGACCTGTCACCCTTCATTCAAGAGAAAGCAGGAGATTCGTATTAAAAAAGAAGGAGATTTGGTAAAAAAGGAGGAGATTTTGTTGATGTGTTACATATAGTGCAAGTGGCAAAACCTTCCTTGGATAGGGAACCCCGAACAATACACAGGAACTTTTTTCTCCATGCTTCTTGAAATTTGCTTGCATATTTTTTTCTTTTTACTGCACTTCGCAGATATCAGTTCTTCTGCAGATAGTTTCGGAGCCATTTTCACACTAATGTTTTCAAACAAATGGCGCCTAATTTGGCTGTATAACTGATCACGTGGTTTTTATCCCACAATTCTTGTTTCATAAACAGCAGTTTTCGGAAACTTTTATGAATTACCGTGATTTTTCTTTCAGAATTATTTCCCTTTATTTTTTTTCTCGGAAAAGTGATGGTGAAAAAAACATGTTACAATTTTTTTTTTTATCGGGAGATTTATTGCTTTGTCGGGAGATCGGAAGAAAGGTTAAAAAAGCAGAAGACTCCCGCATAAATCAGGAGAGTTGACAGGTCTGACTTTATGTTCAGATCATTCTATGCAGTAGATCGTTCTAAGCATGTTCGTCATTAGTTTCCTTTACTGTATATATACGGGTAGTTGTTATACATCTGTTACACACGAGGTGTGATGGGTCGTATGTTTGTCCTGTAGAAATACACGCTAAGACTAGATTAGCCTATGGTTACGTCCTGCCAGAAGTGGAGTTACTCGTTTTGTTTATCCAGAGTATGACAAATATTTTGAAAAGTCACTAGCCACAGGGCTAGTGGGTTTGTGAAAACCACTAGCCCACCAAGATAAAGCACTAGCCCAACTTCCTGATCAGTTATAACTGGATTTGTACATAATGTTTGTGACATTACACATTTACGAGTTCACAGTAAAATAAAACAAACACTTAAATCATGTTGTAACTTTCAGTTTTTTGTTTTGTACGTTGTTTTTGGGTTTTTTAGCAAACTCATGGTGGGCCCACTATCAAAATAAGTAAATTGAAATGAGGGTACGACAGTGTGACACGGTAATAGATGGTTCAGTGTATTCGGTAGTGGGTTACCGTTAAACATTTAGGGCCTTACTATACTATTTCTGTCACCGGGAACGGTGATGCTAATTGCTAAAAAACAGGGCATCATCCCGGGTCATGCCGATATCAAACGAATATAACGGTGACATCTAATCCGTTGTTAATTGATGAACAAAAAAGGTACCATCTTGCATCGGCTGCCGTGACGCATTATCCAGACCACTACACGGTCCGAGTACACGTAATAGGCCAAGCCGAGTGCGGTTATCATTAAAGTACATTGTTTTCCTGATTGCCAATAACCACATGTCAGCGGCGTGTTAAATTAGAAAACAATAGGTAAATAAAACAATCACTGAAATTCAAAGCATGACTTGGGTTTACTTGATTGAGATGAACCTGTTGTCGCGATTGGTGATTTCCAAGTTTTAGCCTAAAACATATGTGCAAGTTAACTACCACGTGACGTGTCCAACCAATCAAAACATGCATGTCATTAGACTTATTTCCTGTGCCAGAAACTTTGAAAGGGAAAAGTAAACAGTGCATACTGTAACTGTCGATGTTGAGATAGCATGTTACTGCAGTTTGCAGACCTAGTTCAAGTAGATGATTATTATATACTGATTTCGATGTTGATATTATTCGATGACAAACGTTACAATCAAATTTATCAATAGAAATTTCAGCCGAGGGAAAAAGAAAAAGAAAAAAACCCCACACGATCGAGCAATGAGGTGTGGAAACCACTAGCCCTGTGCGGGCTAGTGGTTTTGTGTTTCTCACTAGCCCGAACTTAAAAACCACTAGCCACGGGCATTGGGCTAGCAGATTTGTCAAACTCTGGTTTATCTTCTAGAAATACAGGCTTAGACTTGAAACAATTCTGTCAAGATCAGCCTATGATTACGTCTAACTGGCCTCAGTGGTGCAGTCGTTAAGCTGTCCGACTACAGGCTGGTAGATACATGGTTCGTAGCCCAGTACCGGCTCCAATCCAGAGCTCAGTGAGTAGGTGTAAGCCACTACACCCTCTTCTCTCTCACTAACCACTAAGTTAATTATCTTGTTTATCATCTAGAAATACACGCTGAGACTTAAACAACTCTGTCTAGATCAGCCTACGATTCCGTCCTGTCAGAAGTGGAGTTAATTATCTTGTTTATCTTCTAGAAATACACCCTGAGACTTGAAACAACTCTGTCGAGATCAGCCTACGACTACGTCCTGCCAGAAGTGGAGTTCACAGCCAACACTTCCTACCAACACTTCACTGTCCGGTTCCAACCCAAGGTAACAATATATATGCTCAAAAGAAATTTATTTTTAAATTTTGTTTTACATAAACTGACCTCTTTAACCTACGGCACCTTCTCCCTCATCCCAAAGACCTTCCCTGAACATCCAAAGCCAATTTGTTTAATTCTAGATTTTACCCTAATAACACCAGGACAGGATTTCTTCCACAAAGATTTTTTGGTATGGCACTGTGGAATTCAATCTTTACAGTGTGTGTCCTGAATGCAACAGGTAAGGGCCTTGGTGGCGCAGTGGTTAGGCCATTGGACAACAGGCTGGTAGGTACTGGATTCAGATCCTAGTTAAGGAATGGGATTTTAAATCCAGATACTGACTCCAAACCCTGAGTGAGTGCTCTGCAAGGCTCAATGGGTAAACCACTTGAACTGACCAATGATCTATAACTGGTTCAACAAAGGCCATGGTTTGTGCTATTCTGCCTGTGGGAAGCACAAATAAAAGATCCCTCTCGAAAAAGAGTAGCCTGTGTGGTGACAGCGGGTTTATTCTAAAACAAAAGTGTCAGAATGACCATATGTTTTACGTCCAATAGCCAATAATAAGAAAAAAAAATCAATGTACTCTAGTGGTGTCGTTTAATAAAACAAACGTTACTTTTTTAATGCAACAAGGGTCTGAGAGGCCTCCCTCTGCATGGAAATATGGGCTAGGTTTAGGGTTAGGTTTGAGATACGATAAAGTCTTTAATTTTGTGAAAAGGTTAACTTAAAAAAAAAAAAAATCTTCAAAAATAATTGGGTATGGGTACCATACCCGTTATACTCTCTGACAGAAACCCCGCCCGACACTTTCACTAATCTGAGGTCTTCTCCATTAAAGAATCTTGTTTAGTTGGATATTACCTTTTTAAGGGATGGGACATAGACCAGAGGTAAAGTGCACACCTGATGTCAATCTTGGATCCATCCTCATCGGTGGGCCTCTTGGGCTGTTTCTAAATCCAGCCAGAGCTATATGAAAGGTTGTGGTATGTCTTCCCCTGTCTTTATTACATACCCATTAAATCTTACTATGTAAATACAGCTCTGAATACAAGAATTGAATAC
>JAECMU010045298.1:0-28714 GCA_016106625.1 Dracogyra subfuscus
GGGGGCTTGTTTAATGTGCAGTTGGTTTTGCTTCACTCCTCATCAGTGTGTCCATTGCGATATTTCTCACTCCAGCCAGTGCACCACGACTGGTACATCATAGGCCATGGTATTTGCTATCTTGTCTATGGGATGGTGCATATAAAATATCCCTTGCTGCTAATCGAAAAGAGTAGCCACGAAGTGGCAACAGCAGGGTTCCTTCCTTGGTATCAATGTGGTCCTTGACCACATTTCCGACACCATATAACCGAAAATAAAATGTGCTGAGCACATCATTGAATAAAACATGTTTTTCTTTCTATTAATGATTTGCATTTTGTATTTTCAGTTATGTGAATTGTAATCTGAATAAATATATGGAAAAGCACAAAGTAAAATCAGACAGTAAAGCATTTCATTTGGTAAGATTTTGTGTCACTTTCTCGTTTATTGTTGTTATGTTACTGTGACATTTTTAGCTAAAAGAAAACAAAAACAAAAAAACATTAACAATCGGTGCCATTGTTAGGTCTTATTTTGAAATATTGACTAAAAATACCTTCATGGCTTTATTAAAATGTATTTATTTAGCAGTAATAGCCTTTCCATAGACAAGACTAAACATAGGCATCACTATCATCTGTCTTTATTGTTTGATTGAAAACATTTTATTGCTTATAATATATAAAAACAAAAGAATTGGGTACAAGTTATCCAACGTACCAGGCCCTCTAATTACAAACATTAAATTGTACAATAATGAAGACCAATTTTCCGTTAATAAATAAATAAATTGTTAATTTTAAAGTGCTTTCCGACCGAATGCTATTTTTACATAATTTGTGCATGTTGAAAACATTGTGATATGCATTTGAAAGCTCATGCCTTATAGGTTATTAACTGGTAATTAATGTACAGTGGTAAATTTTAAGATACTAGTAAGACAATGATATTCTGACATGAACATGGTGTCAGAATACAAAATTACCTTTTTGATTAGTACAAAGCTTGTAGAATATTTATAAAATCCAGTAGCCATGGGAACAGTGATGTAAATATTTTACTAGCCACGATAAAAAAATTCACTAGCCCTACTTTACATCAAGTTAATTCAATTTTACTAGATAATAGTAGAGAGGAAGATTGAGCTTAAAAACACTAACATTTGGGGGTTGGGGTGGGGAGCAATATAGTCATATTTACAAAATAGACTTAAATGCAACATTTGACCTCTTTTTTGGGCATGGCAATAGTAGTTATTTACTAGCCCAGCATTGAAGATTACTAGCCATGGGAGTGGGTCCACCCTAATCTAGAAGCCCTGTCAGTATATATGCTGTTGATCTTAGTAATAATGTAATGGTTATTAACAACTGACAAAGACCTCTCACAGTGATTATATAGGGATGTCATTGATAGGCAGCAGTCTGCAATTTTGCACTGCCTATTTAATGAATGGTTGATGTGTATAGAATTAAAAAGATTAAATACTTTCCAACCAAATGCTATTTTTACATAATTTGTGCATGTTGAAAACCTTGTGATATGCATTTGAAAGCTTATGCCTGATAAGGTTATTAACTGGTAATTCATATAGTGGTAATATTTAAGATACGAGTAACAGAACAAAATTGTATCATTCTTTCTATGTTAGGCTTTGGTATCAACTTGTTTAAGTCACTTGGAAGAAATAAAGGATTGTAGTGCACCCAAATTTATTGTTTTTACTGACTCACTTTCGTGTCTCCAAGCTTTACTTGGCAACATGATTGGGACGATGCAGTTGCAAACAAGCTTCATGTTATCAAGCCAGTCCTCGGAGAGTGCAGGGAGGATGAAATAGTCTTGTGTCGTGCTGACATCGGTCATATTTACCCCATTCATTTATTTTAAAGAAAGATCCGCCACCTCAGTATGCCATATTTTGGTGGAGTGTCCTCATCTCAAAGAAACTCAAAAAGATATATTTGGACAAACAAATGTATTGGAATCTATTTACGTGATGCTGACTTTTAATCTGTGATATTTGTAATTTTGAACAGTTCTTTACACTGTGTTTTAATTCAACTGTTGAATTTTTATATTGATGTTAATCATCACATTGTTTTAGCATTTACTACAGTTTGACACCCAATAGCCGATGTATTTTTCATGCTGAGGTGTCATTAAACATTCATTCATTTATTGTTTAGGTCACGTAATGTACTAAGCACATGGTAATAACCACTTATAATTTTATTTTCACCTGCTCTTTCATATCTTATGACACAACTGTTACGTCTTATTTTAATTGTTTGCTGTGGTGTTTTGAAAAGTAAAACATCTTTGCAGAGTGTATGTTTTATCTAATCTGTCAACCTGTTTATTGCAGTTACAAAAGTTATTAACTATGGATCCAACCAAACGAATAACATCTGAACAGGCAATGTCAGATCCATATTTCCGAGAAGAGCCACTCCCATCTCAAGAGTATGTATGTGTTTGTAATACAGTGAATGTATAAAGTACACAACAAAGATATATAATGTGCACAATTCAATATATATTGTATATTACAGATATTAATATTTTCTGGATATACCCAGAATTATGGATTTTTAATCATCTGTACAGTGTTTTTGAGTATTACACTGTTTGTTCAAGCTGTTCATTATTCTTCATCCAGACATTACTGAATTTGTTTTACAAAGTGGATAATTATAATATTATTTAGCATATAAGATAAGGTATATAATATGTGCATAATACTATGGCTATTAACATTATTTGACTTGGTGTAGCAACAAATTTTACGTATTCTTTTTACCATTTATAGATGGGTTTTTCCCGATTGTCGCCCAGCAGTTTATAACATTGTCGATAGATAGCGTAACCGTACAGGCCCCTATTAAGGGAGTGAAATTCATGCAACAATAACGTGATGGCATGGCAACTGAGTGCAATTTCAGTCTTTAAGACTTTTTTGGAATGTTTTGCAAAAGCAAAACTAGTCTCTCGGTTAATTCAACCTAATTTAAAGATTGTATATTCATATCAATTTCAGTGGAAATCTGTGAATGATTAAAAACAAATAATAAAGCACCAGTACACGCCAATACAAAAGCATAGCGAATAAATTAAACACACGCAAGTGTAATTAATTTTGATGGTTATAAAGTGAAACTTTACTGAATGCATCCTAAAATATAGAAAAGTATTTAAATTATGTACGTTTATAGAAAGTTTAGTGTACCATTTAAAAAAAGAAAGACTGACATTAGATCTCGAGTAGATGTCAATGTTTAGCTGTTACTATTATTAGCTCTGGGATATTTCAGATGTGATCAGATGGGATTGAAGTGGGATGCAATTAACCAAATATTTATTTCTTTTATATTTTGTTTATTTTTTTATATATACATACGAGTTATAGTATGTGATAAAATGATAAATAATTTACACGCATGCATGCCACATCAAAAATCACACTCATTTGTTAGATTTCTTTTTTAATGATTGTTTATTTTATTATTTTTATTATTGATAAATAATAATAATAATAATTAAAAAATGAAAACATAATTTATTTATTTATTTGTTATTATAATAATATATATATTTTAAAATTATTTTCTTTTGTTTCTTGGAAAATAATAAATTAAATTAATCATCCACAATATACAACACTAAATTACCCTGAAAATGTGCCTCTGATTAGTCATACAATTTTCAATATACTATAGTTAATTACAAAATGAATCCCTTTGACACTTACTGGTGATGCCCAAGCAAAACAGAAGCTTAGGCTGGCAGGGGTGTTGGTGGGGTGTCATCTGAAACCCTCGTTGGCTGACACTAAAATATTAAAGTTCAGTGTATTAGGCTATCCAAGTGTCCAGGGAAATTATATTTGCTTGCATAAGTTTAACTTATTCATTATGCTTTTTATATTCGCATATATGTATATATATATATATTTATCATATTATATCTTACATTTTCAGTGCAATCAAAGTATGTGATATTTTTCAGATCACATATTTTAAGAATTTGATAACTTTGCAAATTAGATGTAAATTAGTCGAGGTCTTGGCACTCGGCACATTTAAGCATATGCATTCATAGTCATCAAATAAAAACATTTCACTGGCAATTTGAAACTGAAAGCTGTCCAGCATTCAGAAAACAAAAACATTAGGCATTTAACTTCATTTTGATGTAAGGACATCCAAAGTAATGTCATTCGAGTTTGACCTCATTTCCATTAAAAAATACACCACACCACATATGCTTATGTCATTTGAATATGTAGTAATGGCGGACTGGAATTAAAGTTGCATGTACAGTTTACAAAAACACGTATTAAGCTTGAGCTTATATGATAAAGAGATTATTACTCTCGTGTATTTCGGTATCGTCAGTATCATATATTAGGAATAACAATAATGTATTATGCTCGCCAGAGGCTCGCATAGTACAATTTTTATTCCTAATATATGATATTGACGATACCAAAAAACACACTGGTAATAACCTCTCTCTCTCTCTCTATATATATACACACACACACACACACACACACACACATGTACATGCTTTATTATAAATTTACATTTTCAATGATTAATACACTTACACAAACTTTGATATGAATCTACAATCTTTAAATGAGGTTGTATTATTCAAATACTGATTTTGCTTTCACAAAATGAACTGAAAAGGTAATAAATACTGAAAATGCACCCAGATGCAATGCCTTCACATACTTTTATTGTGCGAGTTTCACTTCCTTAATGGCGGATTGAACATGTGATTCTAAACATGACTGCATACAGTACTTTGACATCACTGGCCAATAAACCCATCTATAACACAGCTCCTGACAAGATAAAAATAGTAGTCGGCCTGCCAAAACTTTAGTTTTTAATTGAACTAAGACTGATCCAAAACGTAGCAAACTGCTTTTTAAAGATTACAGATGTGATATACAAGATGTAAAATTCATAACATAATATATGATTGGCAAATTGTGTATACTTTTGCTAGCAAAACAAATGGGCCCAAAGATTTTAAAGCTTCAAATGTTTGTCTCTAAAATATATACAAAAAAACAAAAAGAAGAGAAAATACCTCCTGTATGTCAAGTTGTTCATTTTCATTAGTCCCCTACTGCTCCAACCAGATCTGTAACAGTAATGGCCCTTGAACTTAAAAGGTACAAAAAATATTTTTTGCGAATTAGGTTTTAGCAATACCTCAACATACATGTATAGAACTAAAATTTTGTATATAACTTTATCATGTTCTGTTACAGATCAAGTATAACATATGTGGTAATTAAAAAATATTTCAAAGAGTTATGGCCCTTGAACTTAGGAGATACAATAGTTTGTTTTTGGGATGTATTTTCATAATGCCATTAGACACTGAGCTGAAATTGTGTGTATATCTTTGTCATGTACAAGTTTGACTTTGATGGTGATTTGCCCATTTTTGAAAGTTATGACCCTTTAATTTAGGAGCAATGAAACAAAATTGAGCTGGGGCAATATTCTTGGGATGCTTGTTATACTTAAAAAATGATTAATAAATGTACATTTTCTTGTATAAAAGTATGTATTTATTACCTGTAGACAAGCAAATAAAATGTCTCCAATATGCAAAAAGTTTACTTCTATTAAACAAATTAAATTGTTAATAAAATGTGTGCGTTTTTATTTTAATTTGTGAAGTACCATATATTTTATTGTATAAAAATGTGTTCTGAATAATGTTTTTGGATTGTTTTAGTTTTAATTCATAATGTTTTCATTATTTTCAGTGTATTTGATGGCATGCCAATTCCATATCCGAAAAGAGAATTTATCACCGATGATGAGAATGATGACAAATCTGACAGTAAAGCTGGGGACAAGGTAAGTTTGTCAATCTCATGGTTTTTCTTGAACGAAGCCATAACCATCTAGCAATAGAATAGTTGTCATTTTGTGAGTAGTAGTTTTGTTATTTCGATGTTTATCTTAGTTTGTATGATCCTGCAAAATGTTTTAACTCAAGTAATCTATACAGGGTAATTTATCTTAGCTCTGTAAAATTAAAAAGCAGAACATTCTTTTGTTTAGTATTGGTCAAATATGTAGGAATTGTATATAACACTAACATCTAAAACATTTATGTGTTAAACAAATGTGGCATTTCTTTATTGGGCAGTAAATAATCTCAACATCCATGTGAAGCTGTATGATAGCTGAACATTATTTTGTTAAATACTTAAACCTATAAAGTCTGGATAAGCGTGATTTTCTCTCAAAGTTGCATGTATTTCAGTAAAAACAAAAACAACACACATTGTAAAAAATGTTGGTGAAAAAGTGTCGATGACATATAACTGTAAATAATATGTGTTGAGTTTGTCATTAAATAAACTATTTCCTTTGTTTTTTCTTGTGAAAAAGTGAACCGAGACTACAAAACAGCAAATGTTTTCAGTCTTTTTTTTTATAAACTCTGGTGGCCTGATAATGTTAGCATTAATAAATTGTAGCAATAAAATTATATTTATTTTAATACATATTGGTATTTCTATGAAAATTAATGTTGTGAATACATTCTATTCAAGGATTTATTGTACAAAAATGTTATTAGGGTATTTTTTCATTCAGTCGGTTAATAATAAGGATTTAAAAAATGATTGAGCAAACTGCCATCAAAACGCTAACTGTAAACATGAATAACAATTTTTGGTTGGAGGAGATTAAAAAAAACAAATAAGTAAAAGGGATAATGTGATCCATAATAACTAGACATACCGGTTTAGATGTTCTGTACTATACTAGCTGTAATATCTTCATTGTTCTCGTTGCGCATTTTGTTGCATTACACTAGATGTACAGTTGCATGTTACCTTGTGATGTCTTACTTGTTACATGCTGTATATAATAGGTTTCCAAGGTTCAGGTTGGTTCAAAAGTGAGTACATTCTAGCTTGATACCCTTGCTTCACCTTTTCTTTGCACGTGGAACATTCACATGGAGGAAGTCGGACACACCTGATATAAATGACATGTCACCTGCTTTACTTTACTTCAAACACTTCTTATGTTGCTTTCTATAAAGTGATTGAGAAAAAAAAACGACTGTTCTATTCATAATAACAGAGCATGAACTTAAGGGTCCAGGGCTCAACTTCATTTAAATTAATTGTATACCATTCTATAGGTTTTTGTCAAATTGCAAGGTTGAAAACAGTGGGTGAAGTCATTGACGTTACACTGAATCGATCAGTGTTTTATATAATATAAATATAATTTCAGTATGTTTTTATACTGCTTGTCCCTTGCTACTAATTGAAAAATGTAGCAGGTTTTCTCTCTAAGATTATATGTCAGAATTACCAAATGTTTGACATCCAATAGCCAATGATTAATAAATCAATGTGGGGTTGTTAAATAAAACAAACATTAACTTTTTTACTGCTTAAATCTTAAGATAAAATCTCACCACATTTTTTTTGCTTCTTGAAATTAGTCTTATTTTCCCCCAAGAGGGATTATAAAACGTTAACTGTATCAAACAAGGAGATATTGTTTACATTTTTATCGTGATAACAAATGTGTGACTTGAATAACCCTACACAGTTTCAGTCCTTATGTGTTGACGTGAGTGTTGCTCATATGTCCGACGCCGATATAACTGTACTTATAATGTGTTGAGTGCGTCGTTAAACAAAAAATAAAAACAAAATCTTGCCCAGTGGTAAAGTATTTGCCTGATGCACGGCTGGCCTGAGATTGATTCCCATCGGTGAGCCCATTAGGCTTTTCTCGTTCCAGCTAGTACACTGCGACTGATGTATCAAAAGCTGTGGTATGTGCCATGTAGCAGGTTTCCTCTCTAAGACTATATGTCAAAATTACCAAATGTTTGACATCCAATAGCCGATGATTACTAAATCAATGTGCTCTAGTGGTGTCATTAAACAAAACAGACTTTTTTCTCACATAAAACAATTATCACTTGTGCAAAAAAAAACTGCTTGTCATATTTCACGCCAATATCACTATTTTATTTACTCAGATTTCTGAGAGCAATTGCTGTGCTGTCTAATTCCAGAAGATCGGTTTATTGCTTCCCATTGATTTTCAAACCATAACCGCTGCAGTTTTGTGTTGAGCCCTGCAGGTCATTTGGCTCATTCATCATTTTAACCTTCCGTACTACTTAACAAACTTTAATTTTACTTAAAATTTGTATTATGGTGGAAACTATAAAAATAGTACTTTTGGAAAGTCAAACTTCATTCAAATTTTGAAGAAAACTAATTGGACTCTTTAAAAAGTTTCTAAGTCAAATAAGATGTCATTATTACGGTATCTAATTTTGTAAGCAAAATTAATAAATTTGTTAATTGATTTGAAATTGAAAATAATTTCTTCCATCATACAAAATAAAATGTGGAAAGTAGAAAGTCTTATTGATCCACATCCTTTAGATGAAGTAATATAAATACATGTATTAACAAAATAACACATTTAATAAATACAAATGTATGTAGTGAAGTTGCTAAATCTTCAATAGCTTTTGAAGCAGTTAACAGTATTTAGAATATTTCATGTATATGTATGTTGTTAATCATTTCTGTCAACAGTTGATGTAGTTCACAATAGTTCTTTTTCTAAACCATTTGGGGTGAGTAGTATAAACCAGTATTAAAGGAGCAGACCCTCTTTTTTTCGGCCCGTGTAAATGGACACTAAGTTTAGTTAATCTACAAACATGCAACACATCTAACTACATTAATAACTGGGAGAAACTGAAGTATGTGATGTTTAAACAGAAATACCATCCAACATACACTGAGCTTGTCTCAGTAACCAGTACTTCTCAAATGATTGTGCATTTTTAGAATTCTGAAAAATGCATTTTGGGGCATTACAAAAACATGGATGACCAGAACCACTGTAGGTGTACAAAAATGAATATTCGAAATAATAAAATGTAAGTACTTTAAATTTAAATTATCACAAAATGGCTGTAACAGTGAAAAATATGTTGTGTTTAAAAACTGGGGTCTTGCACTTTAATGAGAGGTAAATATTCCTTCACCAGGTTGTTTGATATGTTTTACACATTATAAATGTAATATATATAATAACACACTGGTAATAAGTCATGCAGAATATCCTTGGTTGTTGTAAATATTTATATCTAACTGTTTTCAGATGCCCATGCAGTATTTGTACAAGGTTTGCATTACATCAGCATTTGGTTTTATTTTCTTTTGTTCTTGTTTGACATAACATTTACAGTTAATAAGAGAAACACACATGAACAAATCCACAGCTATCTTGTCCACTCACCTGAGTGCACAAGATGTGTTTGAAAACTAATATAATTACGAACTGCTATTAATTATCAGTTTTAAGTAAAAGTAATACAACATGTGTATGAAATTGGCTCTCATTTTAAAAATCATTTATGGCATAATTTAAGGAACTTGTAAAATATAACAGAGCTGGTTTATTGTTCATCCATCTCTTGGATATTCGTGTAACACTGCGTAATGAAATAAATACACACTGAACTATTTTGAAAAGAAATAATCTAACACTGTTCCTAGCACTGTGCACATTGTTGAGCCCATGCTAGCACAATGTTTGAGAGTCAGCTGCAAAATTTAGAGACATGTTTCCTGTTCCATGAATCTATCTTAGCGCTAAGATCACCATAAGTGCATAAGTTGATCTTATTAATAAGATTGCTTTGTGGAATGAGGCTCTATTAAAAATGATTATTAATAATGGAGTGCTCTCAAATGTTTTGTAAAAGCAGGGCACACATACTGTTCCATAATATTTTGCAATTTGTTTTACATTGTGTTATTGACTCTTCATCCAGGTGAGTTGTTCAGCTGTCAGTCACCTGCTCAATGGTTCTTGTAATTGATCTTTGGAATAATGTACACGTTAAATTACTCTTCTTTTTTAAAAACTTGTTTTACATTGTCCTGTGCATATAAAATATGTCAATCCATTATAAAATTTGAGAGAGTATAAAATCATTCTTGATCTTTCAGGTATAAATCCTATATTTATTATATAGAGGATTAGTCACGAGTATTTCTTAATAAGGAAAATATCAACCAAGTCTTAGTTAATTGATATTTGTCAAGGCTCTGCTGAGACAAGTTCCAATTAACTAGACGAGGTTAAAATAACATTTTAATTAAATTTTCAGTAAATCACAATAATAAAGTCAATGCCATCAGTAATATGACGTCCTCACAATTAGCACAAATTAGTTTGACACCACTCATTTTAACTAAATCTTTGAAAACATTATGCTCCGGTACACAGGTCTTGTTGACTTGTAAGCAAATGACCCTTCCACAGCAAGACATTACCACAAATTTGCATACCATTATTAACCGTGTTAATATGCTAAAATGATCACATGGGTTTATGACATGGATATCATGTGTAAATTATAGGATAAAAACCATTATGCATGAGCATAGCCATAATGATTATGGATATCTTACACATTAAAGAAAGAACTGGGGCCTAATTCACTAAACTCTTGCTTTGTTGTCTACGAGAGACTGTGACCTTTGTGAATTAGGTCGCAGGACTGTTTAGATATATTCTCATACACGAATAACTCTAGATAGTTTTATTTGTTCCAACCAGCTGCAATTGTCTTCACTGACTAGTGTGATTACCAAGTGTATTCAGAAAGTATTGAAATAATGGGATTTCTCTTTGTATTGTGAGTTGACATTCTGCTCCAATGTGCCATACAGCACCACAATGAGCACACTTAGTTACAGCAGCTATAACTGTTTACAGAATGTACGACTAGAGTAAAAAGATAGATGATCTTGAGAATGTTACTAACATTATGAGAGTGACATAATTTTCAGAGAATGTATTTTTCCTATTGAATGTTTCATAGTTGAAAAATAACAGCCCTTTACTTTGCTGCCGATTTGGTGGCACATGCAACCATTTTTTCTTTTCATTTGGCAACTGAAATATCTCATACTATCTACATGTATATAAAAATAGAAGTAGGCAACATCTGGCTTTAAGATGGAAAAGTAATCGTAGAGGGCTGGTATTTACAATGTTTAAAAGACGGAAAAGTAATTGTAGAGGTCTGGTATTTACAATGTTTAAAAGACAGTTTATAGAATTTCTGTCATACACATGTGCACAGTATGTATTTATAAACCTTTAAAAAATTGTTTATTTAGTTGTCGTCTGGGGTGCCCATTTCAATGTCTTATCTTTGTTTGCTTGTGATCCAGCATAATAATATATGATGTTGTACAATACACAATGTGAGTCAGTAGAATGCATCTTCATAAATCAAGGCTAATATTCGTTCCTCATATTACGCCTTGATACGTTGTCAAGAAATTGTGCCACAAAATGCTTAAATGTCATTGGATGCAATGAGATCTGATTGCAATGAATCGCAACGCACCTTATAGATTCCCTTGGTATTGTAAACAAAGACTTTCCGCTACCTGTCTTCGTACCGACAAAAACATCCTTTCCATTGTATACAGCTTTGATTGATTTCACCTGATTGTTTCTTAGTTTATACATTTTAAATCTTGTGCATATATATCGTCATAAACAGACTCCATGTTGTCGGGCAAACACTGATATTGCTTTCAAGATTGTCACATGTTACTGATGCTGTGATTGGTCAGCAATGTCATCGTGTAAGGGACATAATCGGTGTTACAAATGTTCTTCCAATAGAGGGTGCTAGTAGTGGATGTCAGTATCAAGGCGTAATACGAGGAACGAATATTAGCCTTGATTTATGAAGATCGTAGAATGATGCTTCTATCTACATACGAGTAGATGTCCAGTCCTCGAAATATAGTGTTGAAGGCAAAGATTCTCAAAGTTATTGTATGTCATATCAATTTATTTTATCATCACAATGTTTTATATATATACATTATTTATTTTTTATCCCTGTTTTTAAAGATATCTTGCTACATGTTCTTATATTTTGTTTTGAATTTACCAAGGCTGGTTTCAGACACACATGTAGGTTGGGATTCCACTGTCTTCAGCAGCCATACATTATATTTAATACATACATAGAACATCAAGCCAACATCATGGCTTTGCAATTGAACTGTATATACATGACCATATATTATTATTATTAGTATATCAAGGGTATAACTGCACCTAAACTTAAGTTAATCCCTAGTGTTTGATTTTAAATGGTGTTAAACCTTTTACCCAAAAAACATAAAGCAAACCCACATGTAATTTTTTTGTTTTGTTTATTTAATGGCATATATATATATACATGTAGGAGTATGCCAGATATATATGTCTTACAGGTGTAATGATATACTCAAATATTCTGTGCACCGAACAGTGATCTGTATCACCGTTGCATTCATATTTGTCACATGTTACATGAATACATATATGTAATGCTAACTTTACAATTTAAGTTTCTAATTCACATTACCGGTAACCAAAATGCAAGTTTTGCTAATGAGCATATTTTGTTAGTGTATGCAATAGAACTTGCAATATGCAAGTATTTAATTAGCTTATTAAAACGCAATAAATTTGTATAATTGGTAACAAGAATTCTTGAAATACAAATAGGGTTTTAAATTGATTAATATACATGTATATCAAAAACCAAAGCGGCTTCAAATTGCTGCACTTTCCTGTGAAAATGTGGACATGTTAAAGTTCCTTAAATAGACAGTAGATACACCCATGATTAATTTTGTTTTAATTTTATCCCCCCCCCCAACCAAAAACCCCCCAAACCCCCCCACAAAAAAAACCTGTTCCTTTCTGCAAAACCTTTTCAATTTTGTATTCATGGATGTGAATACATATTCATATTCGTCACCTCATATTCATGATATGTATTGTAATTGCAATCCCTGTATAATGTTTTTTTTAAAATACTTACCAGATTCTGTAGATATTTGTTAACCTATGAAACTTTCTTTCAGTTTTCCTGTCTCATATGTCTCAATATGGTACGGCTATGTCCATCCATCAGTAAACTTGTTATTTCCAGATCATATTTTTCATATTGAATCAGCAAACCATAGACTTATGTTCAAAAAAATTTCAAACCTTGCATACATGTAGAACTTTGTGTGTTGCCTGCTATAACTAGGTCACTGTGACCTACTTTTGACTGGCTTGTAATATACCTCACCGGTACTCTTTGTTTATACTGTCTTTTCAATTTAGTGTTTGGAGACAGATCTGATAGTAAAAGGCCACTGGTCTTAACTTTTCTGCACAAATTGCACATTCATCATGGGTACATGAATTCAGTTTGTGTGAGGTTATTGTTTTTGGAGCAAGTTCTGTTTAACTGTTTGGTATTGGTTTACTTTTCATTAGATTCTTTAACATAATCTATTGTTTGCATAATTTGTGTTACAGTGACATGTATACTAGAGGAAATATGTTCCTGTGCATGGTAAAAAGTTGAATAAAATCATAATCGCAAGTTGTAAAATAATAACATGTTCAGGAGACATGTGCCCAACCATTATGTTCAAAACTTTATCCTCGATATTGCGGTCGCACGTGTTGTTTGTGTGCCGCACGTGCTAGACTCATAACCAGATTTGCTGATCACGTGGTACAGGTGCACATGTGCTTGTTAATTTTGCAACGGAAAACGGTAGGGGCCTAAACCACTGTCTAGAAAAACAACTGATTAATTTTAAACAGCTTTTATGCCATGCCACGGCTATCTGAATTTGAACGTCACTGCGCGGTCGGGATGCTTGAAACTGGAATGGCGCATAACGAGGTCGCAAGACGTTTTGGCGTGCATCGAAACACGATACAAAATTTGTGGTGACATTATCAACAGCAAGGCAACACCAGAGACAGACCACGTTCAGGTCGCCCATGTGTGACGTCAACTACAACTACAAATTAAATATTTATGTTCTTGTTTAAAATATCAGTGTGTATATTCAAGGTGTTTCTGGTCTTAATATTTGTAAGAAGCCCAAACTGGATTTTGTCTTCAAATAATTTCGTACGTATGGAAAAACATATTTTAGGAAATAAAATGAAATTTAACCTAGTACAAATATTAAACCGATCAGAAACATGTTTAATATATATTTGCTATGTAATTACAATCATTAAAAAGTATCTTTTAGTCGATAACATCTTAAAAATTGCAGCAAACTCTGGAATGCATTCGTTAGTATAATGCTGCATTCATTTGGTGCTGGTGAATATTGTAAATTCCCAAATTCCATGTTATGAACATGACTTCAACATGTGGAGAGCGTTCAGGCGATTAATAGACTATCTGCACTGTCACTCTAATCTAACACAAGTGCACACCTGATTTGTGTTTGTTTCAACATTTTTGTTCCATGAGTTGTGAATATTGAGATAGAAATTTCTACCTCGGTTCACAAATTGTGTTCATGGGTTATTTTGCCAAACGAACGCTCTTCACAACTCGAGAATTGGCAAACATGATATTCACAACTTGTAATGAATGCAGTATAGGTATATATACATACGAAGAGTTCATTTTAATAAAGTAATAAAAAATTAAATATATATTTCTTGAAACACAGTTTTAAAATCCTATTTAATGGGCATAGATCACATTTTGATGGAGTTATACTAACATTGATCAGCATACCTTCATTGCTAACTCCTAAACTTTGAAATAGGTGAATATCACATTTTGGAAATGAATTCTTCATGTATATAAGCAAGAAATTCTTTTACTTTCCACTCAATCACCTGAAAGAATTACTTACGTTTCTCTTTCAATCGTTCTAAAATTACTGATGTTTTAGTTGTAATTTGTAATGTTATGTATATTTGAATTGTTTTGCACCATTCATGTATTATGTGAAACTGACAACCCTGCATGATAATCAATTGTTGCTGCATGATGTAAAAGATCACAGCACAGTGAAGGTATTGCACCACATTGTAACACATTGTACTTGATTTTCACTTGCAGGGTGGACAAGGAACAGATCAATCTTCAGCACACAATCAGCCGCCGGCTAAACGGGTGCGGGTGATGCCACCGTCGACAACGAGCGGAAACATGGTATTTTAAACACAATTTATTCCGGTAATCGCAACATTATTAACCTTTGAACAGTTCCAGCAGTTTGATAACAGGTAACTAAAACAATCAACTACAAGTCTGGCCACACACTAGTCAAACAATACAACCAACATGCATACAAACTGCACATCTATAATTTCGTAGTACTTTGATTCTGCCTGATTATATATTCTGCTGTTTGTTTATTAAAAAGGCAACGAGACACCAGATGGTGTACTAGAAATAATGGATTTTTGGACTATTCTATCTGTAGACCTCAGAAATAAGTTTCCAGCATGATTCGTTGATCTTGGGCATTTCGATTGTACTTTGGATGATTGTGGATATTTTCAAATTGCTACCATGATTCATCCACTGGATGGAATGTACGGTAGCTGAGGGGCCGTTTGTCATAGGAGTGATCAATTTCCATTATAATCTGCATTTTCCCCATCCTAATCGGTGCCTCCCATATCAAAGACTGGTATATGCTATAGTGGACATTTCCTGTTAACTGTACCACATATTATTAATAATATTGTTCATGATTTCTTTTTAATATTATGTTGGTTTATTGTTTTTATGTTTATTTCTTGACTTCATAAGTTGTTCTTTTTCTGTACCTTTGCCTAAGATTAATGTTCATTCTTGCTATGAGTTTGCAGGAAACATTAGTACCGGTATTTTTGCAAACAGTTTTTGCAGTGGCAATTAGATTTGCTTATTATAAAACATTTGACATACATATAAGTATGTTCATAAATAATTGAAATAATCTTTGTTTTTCCCAAAAGCTAATAATGGTTTTAAATATGTATATGTAGTAATCTTATTTTTGGAAATATATTTATTTAGTGCCTAAAGTATAATAATAAAATCTATTATTTATTTTGCAGCATGTTCAAAACATGCAGGGCTCTCAACAGGGAATGTCGTTTTCGTCAAACACTCAAACGACGAGTGCATCCAGCTTCGGACAGCGTTTTTGATGATAGTGATAACTTAGCCTCAACTAGTGACCATTCTTAGCAACAAGCCACAGTGTTACAGCTTTACAAAACCCATCCTGATGCAATAAAACTGCAGTTCCTGTCATAATGGTGCTCATTAAAACCAGCGAGTGTCTGGATGCATTTGAAAAGTAAAGTGTTATAAGTAATGGTTCTTCTGTGGATGTGGATGTGTTTTTCAACATGCAGAGTGATGCTTGTGATTGTTCCAAATAAACTGTCCATTGTGTACACATTTCCAGAAAATATGTTACACATGTGTGTTGTCAAACTATAATTTTAGAATGCATAGAAATGGTATTGTGAGCAGACGTGTTTTTTGTTACACTTTTAAAAGGTTTTAGAAATTAGTTTTCATTATGGAAAACTTTGGAATTGAGAATGAGTTTTATAATCAGGATCGTGTGTCAGAATCTGTATATGCAATCATCAAAGCATCAAGTGGATTTTAAGAAAATTCCTCTGCTGCTTTCCAGGTGTTGTCTAAATATGGTGGTGTTAACAATCATTCTGCTTCCAGTTTTGTGTGTCGAATATCTCCATTTGTGAAAGTGGTGGAGACCGTAAAATTCCACTGTGGTGAATTGAATCAAAACTGTGATAAATCATGAATTTCATCCGTTTTATAAATACACTGAGATCTTTTGCTTTTCCTAGAACCAATATATCATGTATGTTTTGTATTTCATATTTGCTAGAGCAGTTGACTTTTTGTGCAATATAATTTTGAGGGCCAGTTACAAAAAAGCCTGTTGGCAAATGGAATGGAAGAAAGAAGACTGTGACACTATCCAGTCTGGTTTCATTATTGAAGGTGTAAAATGTGTTATTGATGAAAAGTTCATTCTGTGAAAGTAATGACTGAAGAAACATATGTGTATATTATAATTATGAACTGTTATTAACATACCTGTACCAACAAAATTAACGATTACATGATTGAATGTGGAAAATCAGTGTTATGTTTTACAGAATTATTCTTTGCTGGAACAGAGAATATCAAACCCGACTGATGACCATTATGCCATTCGTACAAATACACATATGTGTCTATCATGGTCTGAAATTAGAGGTTAGTGTATACACATGCCAAAAGTAATGACACTTTTTTTAAACTGAGAAAATTGCCTATTTTATTAATAAAAGCATATACAGTCAAATGCTTATGAACCGGACACCCTCGGAACCAAGTAAAAAGTCTGGTTTTAAGATGTATCCGGTTTTGAGAGGTTTCTATTGCAAAAAAGCATCATGAAAAACATCCGGTTTTGAGGGAATTCCGGTTTACACTGTATTAACTGATTTTACAATAATTTTAGCTTTATTCTCAGCTAATTGATCGCTTAGAATTGAGCGAGAAATGAACTGCTGCAATGATATGCTGAACTGAAGTCCACCCCACCCCACCCCACCCCACTCCTAATTAGTGCCCCATGATAGAGATATCAGTTGCTCTCCTGAAGCACCTGTTAAGACACAAAATAGTTGTAGATTAAAATACTATATTGCAATTTGGCAGAAATAGCCTACATGGCAACATCAGGTTTACTCTCAGTATCAGCACTAAATGTCAAAAGGTTAAGACACTAAATAGTCATAGATCAAAATCTGCTCAGGTGTTTTTACACAAAAACTATTTTCCCCGTTTAAAATATATAAGTGTGAATTGCCTCCCAGTCTTCATTTCTCAAGACAAATGAGGCAGGATCTGTTGGCAGAACTAATACTTCACCTCATAAACTATCAAACTTTTATCATGCAACCAAGCTTCCAGTTACCTGCTAACACCTACATGATAATCTGAAGTGTTATATAGTCAATGCCTGATAACATGTATGTGTTATCTAGTCATTAGGAAATGAATCATGACTTGCCAAGTCATTGTAATGACGTCATTGTAGCTTTAATTTAATGACGTCATAGTAGCTTTCAGCCTTATGTCTGTGACGTATATTCGTGACGTAGTTACACCAGCAGCTGTTAGTGGGGGGAATTGTGTGTTTATTTTTTATGAAAAACAGTTAAAGTATGGTTAAAAAGGGTTGCATGATAAAAAAAATACCAGGTTACTATGCTGAAGCTCGCCTGTTACCCCATTATCTAAACCTCACCAAATAACAATGATATCAAAACCTGGTATTCTATATTTCTCAAAAGGTGCATGGTCTATTGACGGAACTAATATTTCTCTATATAAAATAGTCAACAAAACTTACTGTCTGTATTCACTTTTTTCAAATTGTGAAGGGTTTAACTGTTAGCAGAACTAATATTTTTCCATATAAAATATTAAACAAAAGTTGCCCCATATACAGTAAAACACCATACTTTTTAAAATGTTATGAATGTTCATTTTTTCTGTTTAGTTCTTTGTGGTTATATGATTTAGACATGTAAGAAAGTGTTGAGTAAGACACTCATGTGAAGATTTGTTAATTATTTCACCTCTTTTCTTTTAACATACTTTCATATTGAATTTTCATACTGTGGGTGCTTATAACTTGGACTATGAGTATTTTATGTGTGTATATTATGGATGTCTTAACTGAATGCAGTTATAAATGTAAAAAACAAACAAATATATATGATACAAATACAAACTGTGTGTCTGTGTCAGTTTTTTATTTTATAAAACATATTTTAGTACACTGGCTCTTGCAACTTCAACCCTGAAGTTGGGTGAGGGCCAGGTATACTCGGATTCTACCTCCTCAGTGGAAAGTATAGCTTAATTTTGTGCAGGAATTTTAATATACTGGGGTCGGGTGTATGCTAGTGGTAAAGCACTCACTTGATGTGAGATAGTTTGGGATCGATTGACATCGGTGGGTCCATTGGGTTTCCAGCCAGTGCACTACGACTGGTATATCGAAGGTCATGGTATGTGCTGTCCTGTCTATGGGATGGTGCATATAAAAGATCCTTGGCTACTAATGGGAAAATGTAGTGGGTTTCCTCTCTATGACTGTCAAAATGACCATATGTTTGACATGCAATAGCCGATGATTAATAAAAAGTCATTGTGCTCTAGTGGTGTCATTAAACAAAACAGAAAAAAACCCATATCACAACAGAACCTTTTCTGAGTTTATCTCATCTACACATAAATATGGCAATAAATTATTTGAATTGTTTATAAAATGGACTAAAGATTAAAGGTATTAACTTTGAAACATTTTATATTTTGGCAAATACTAGTATCCAAATTCACAAAATGGGAGACAAAAAGAAAAATATTCATGTTTAATCAATGTGTAGTTATATCCCCTTTATTGTATTTAAAAGGACATAAGGCTGCCATTTTGAGTTGGCTTTGGTGTGTACTAGTAAATCGAGGAGGACTAGTTACTGGTATGATTAAGGATGCCTCCAGCATTTGAGTGAACATTTTGAGTACATCATAAAGTTTTTCAAGGCGATTTATCCATTTGTGACAGAATTATGGCCCTTGAACTTTGGCACTGCAAATATGTTGTATCCAGCATTTATTATGAAGGGGGTGGCTAGGGGAGGGATCCAAAACTACTTATACAAATAGAAAAAAAGAAGGTTTTGTATGAATAGATTTTATTAATAAACACTTAAAAACGCGGGTTTAGTAAAATTTTAAAAGTGGGGGAAATAAAAAACTCCATTGATCTGTGCCCGATGTTCTTATTAGGTATCTCTTATACCCAACACTTGAATATACTGATTTTTAAACACAAAATATAGTCCAGGCAGTTATGTAAATTTGCTTCTTTTTTCCTTAAGTCGGTAGAATGTACTTCTTTTTATTCTTAAGACTATTCAGAATTAGAAATCCATTGCTGGCATTGTTTTCAGTCATTTGATCATGGTGGCCATCAAGAGAACATCACTAAACCAAAGTATGGAAACACTGCTGCTAATAAAACTGGTCTGACCCACGGCACTAACGACCCCTGGTAGTAGGGTGCATAGTAGGTGGTTATAAGTGCCTCTTAACAATGCCAGAAAGTAACTACTAAACACTCCCCGAAGTGGTCAGACTAAGCCCACAGCAAAAAACTGATGGGGAATGGCAGGTGTGTGGCACAGATAGCCACACGAGACAAGCACCTGTCACAGTTGGAGAGACAAGGACTGGGATATGGAGGTGGACAGCGAAAAATAGGAGTTGTTGCCAGATCTGGGAGGAAATGAGATAGAATTCAAACTTCCAAAGGTAAGAAAGGAAAGGGGGCAATGGGATTAAAAAACAAATAATAATAAAAAAGTATGGAAATACTGCCACCTACCTCTGGAGTATGAAAACAGCATACCCAAAGAGCACATCTCCAAGCTCAAGATTCAATACTATATATGGACATTCTTGATCCATTCAACCTTGTTTGAGTCGAGAGGTTGGTACATTTGTGACTACTGTTTGGGAAGTCCAAGCTGCACCAGAAACTGATAGAACTGATCAGATGCAACGGTGGTGTCAGTAAGTGTTCAGATAGATGTACTGTAATTTAATGTGACACAACCTTCAGTGTACAGAGCATTGCAAGCGTCAAACTGATGACTGCTGCAATATGGATAATATTACTGATGAAATGGATGCCTAATATCATATACCATTATGAATTACGCTTTACAGCTGGTATGTTACTTTATTTCATTAGTTTGTCATTAATCATCATTTGACCTAAATATGTACTAATAAACACAAAAGTTGCATTCATATGCTAAATGATTACATTGGGGGCCATTTTGAATTTCCATATGGCTGCCATTTTGAAGTTTATGATGTTTGCCATAATTGGACGACTAAATCTAAAGAATCAAGATTAATTGACCACTGAAATATACATCTAGACAACAAAATTGTGCATCTCCATTAACCACGAGTTGTGATATAAGACAAATGTATTAAAATGGCGGCCATATTGAATTTCAAGATTGTTTTTAATGATTCAATAACTATATAAATAAAACCATCCAATGCATGGAATATAAAAAAGTACATGGACAAAAACAAATTGTGCTTCCACGTGAACTGGGATTTAAGATATTTGAAACAAATATATATTAAAGTGGTTGCCATTTTGAATTTCAAGATGGCTGCCATGACCAGACACAACAATTTTCCTTTTTACAAAATAATCATCTGAGCTCATAAATGTTAACTGGAACCAAACTTATTTAATAGAGAAAAAAATATAATGGAATGATGTCCATTTTGAATTTCAAGATGGTTGCAATGTAAAATGAATAACAAAACATATTTCAATTCACCAACATAGTATGTTTAAATATACCCCAAATATATGTTCCTGTTTTAAATGGGAGTGAAAATATATAAATATATAAAGAAATTATATGAAAAAGATGGCCATTTTGAATTTCAAGATGGCTGACATAATAGTAGTCAGAAAAAAGGCTACCAATGGATTTCTAGTTCAGGTAGGTCATGGGAACATATGACCAATATTTTATTAACTTGAGCAAAACAAAAATGCAAAAAATTAACATAACTCACTAGTTGTATGTTGTAAACATATTTATTAGCAACAAAACCTAAAAGTAGGTCATTTGCCAACTTTTACTGGTGTTTTGGTGTGATGAGCATGTACAGCTTGAGAAGTTACTCCAGTAATTGCCATATTATACATCTCTTGTTATGACTGTGATAAATGCTCAGCTTAGCAAAAGTATTGGAAAATGTTTGATTTATCCATCATAGATAAATCATAGATAATGGAAGGATTCACCTGTACCTCTGACATTCTGATGTGTCGAGATCTGTTAAAGGGATAAAAACACTTCACCACCAGTATGAAACCTTTTATCTAAGATCTTTTCATATGCAATTTCTGCATATAGATCTCATCATAATTTAGTAAAATATAGTCATTCATTTCAAGCTAATGATGATGTCGTCATTTCTTCCGTTTGTAAGCCCAAACGTATTGAGCAGCTGATTCTTTTGTTTCGTCTGCCAATTTTTCTTTCTTGGCTTTTCTATCCTGAAATGAAAACATAAAATCAAATACTAGTATGTAATAAACTAACGTTTCAGTTACTACACTGTATGTAAAAATAAATGCATAATTTGATTTTTTTTTTAACCATGTATTATTAACGTGTGCAAATAATATTCTCTGACTGAGTATGTCTGACTTGGTAAAAAGTGTTCATAATTTTTTTTAATATTATTTAACGATACACTTAACACATTTTATTTACGGTTATATGGCATCAGACATATGGTTAAGGACCACACAGATATTGAGAGAGAAAAACCTGCTGTCGCTAATTTATGGACTACTCTTTTCGATTAGCAGCATGGGATCTTTTATATACATCATCCCACAGACAGAGTAGTACATACCACAGCCTTTGATATACCAGTGGTGGTGCACTGGCTGGAATGAGATATAGCCCAATAGGCCCACCAGTGGGGATCGATCCCAGACCAACCATGCATCGAGCAAGTGCTTTACCACTGGGCTACGTCCCCCACACCCCCGTGCATAAAAATGCAACTTGCTATCAATTGATGAAACTCCCCACCATGCTATAGAGAAAATCGGCCTTTAAAATTCTCACTGTGACAAACTAGATAGTCATGAAAAAGAGAAGTGCAGCCTGACCTGTAGCATTGCAGATGAAAATCTAAGAGCCACATTTTACAATGCTTAAACACCTGCTTTTAAGAAAACTGTTGTAAATTAGCCCTAAAAGTTCAGTTTTTAAAACCTACCATCAAATGTTTCTTGGTCTCCATTTTTTCACCAATAATTTTCAACTGTTTCTCTCTTTCTATTCTTTTTGTCAACTCCTTGTATCGCTTCTGTCTTTCTTCACCAAGTTGCTGCAAGATATGATTACATAACCAGTTGTATTAAAAGCAATATATCATAAACGTGGGTTCCTAGGTTACTAAGTATTAAACTTCAGTACCGATAATTATTGTCAAATAGGTTTTTATTCTCATGTGTTAAGTCATTATAAGAACAAATCTAAATTAACATCACAACCAGAAGTTGAAATTTAATATAGAGCTTCACAGGTCAAATGTCCCCCAGGAGTCCAAAGTAAAGGTTCCCCAGAATATTTGGCTACTGGCATTTAAAAAAAAACATTTTTAACAAATCATTTACCAAAATTATTATGGTTACGTACTAATTTTAAAGTTAAAAAAAACAATGTTAATGACTTGATTAGACTGATGTTTAGCATAACTATTTAATTGTCTTTAAAAATATTAGCTATGCCCCAAGTTAAAACACACTATCATACAACCTAAATAGTTATTTGTCCACCACTAACACAGGGCTATAGCCAGCAGATCTAACTGTCCCTCAATATCTGAATAAAACTTGGAATAAATATTTATTTTAGAACCTGAATAACCATTGAGAAAGCAGCTAGCAATATTTTCTCAAAAAACTTTCTCAGGACAATTTCAATATGGTTGCCGAACGCTGGCTTGAAGCAACATTATGACATATCTTTTCTCCTCATTTACCAAATGACAAAGATTATTTTCTTTCGGTTACGCAAGACCACAGAACCAGTATTCAATACTGTGTGAAATGGATAAAAGTTTGTAATGATAAAGTTACTCATTTCTTCCCATTCACATAACATGTTAGAGTAATCTACGCAGAGTTGAAATAGACCAGTGCTTGGTGTTTATACAATTGATTTCACCATTGTTTATGTGTTGCCTTCTAGGCCTTTCAGTCCTCTGGCTCAAAGTGTTCTTGTTGATGATGCAAGGCAAAGCTAAAGGTCAAAGGTGACTCATGCATTCACAGCTGGACTGGTATTGTTAACTTTAACAAGGTGGTGATTGGGCGAGGAACAATTTTAATCAAATGGTTTGAATATGTGAAAACAATTTTGTTCCTATTGATTGGAAACACTACACAAAATTATATAAATTGTGAATGCTTGAATCTAATCCCTGTTGTCGGAAGAAGTGAGAGATTCTGTCCATGACAAGTGTGCTTAAACAATTAAGATGAAAACATTACTCATACCCATACTAATCTAAGCGATGACACAGACAGGTTAAACATGCACACAGTCGAGAATATAATATTATATATTTAAATAATTTTAAAAAGCATAATAATTGCATAATATATTGTATATATTTGTATATTACCATTGGCTAAAACTAATACAGTACCTTTTTTAATTAGAAAGAAAGAACAAATTAAATCAACAAATCAACTCACCAATATGTCTCATTTCAAGCAAACTACTGGTAATTAAAACTAAGATATTTCAAGACCTATCTACACATGTTTTTTGTTAACTTGGGTGAAGCTTCTATAAAAAGGTGAAACACAAGTGGAGGGGGAGCTACATGTACAATGCAGGGTGAAATTTTAATCAGGGCTAAATTAACTCTACTTTTACTTTAACTGTTTTTACATTCTCAAGTCTACAGGCAGAAAATTTAGATAAAATCACTGTTTTGACTCCACTACTGAGATCATGGCAGTTTCTTGTTTACTTCACTTCTGATAGCATATTAAATCTTTGTGAAGAATAATATATGTTTAATAAAGGCACAAAAAACATATTTGTCTCTGGTGAGACAAAAGTTCCAGAATTGATGCAGTGATGCAGCTTTTCTTTTTCCTTTTTTTTTTAAAACATGAATTGCACAGAAAAGGTGAGTATGTTTGATACAGATATAAGAGGCATATTTAAGTTGAAATCAGAATGCACATCCTAGTTTATGGGTGATGGCAGTTTGGCTTCAAATGTGGTTTTATGTCACAGCAAGAAAAGACCAGCAAAAATCTATATCATACCACGGGAAACTAAAAAAAAAACATACTTGATGTCCGAGGGTTGCGTGCTGACAAGAGACCAGATATTTATTTTGTTTGGCCTTAAAGGAGTACCACTAGTATGCCATCAAAGCAATTTTCAAATTCACTGACATCATAATCCAGAGACATTAATCTTCTTTGTTTTAATATGTTGTGTAGATGCTACACAGATTAAAATAGCCGTGGTTACAGCTGTAAAAGTGGAGCCTGATCTTGATATGTACAATTGCTGTGTTCAAATAACACGGGTTAGACTAAATTTTAGCTCTGTAGTTTAGCTGTGCTTTGCCATGTTGTTGTTTAACTAAAATTTAAAAAAACATGGTACAGATGGGCATATAGGCCTACATGTATATAAAATGTAAAAGATAATGTTAATGGACATCATAATAGTCATATTACCCAACTAATATGAAAGACATTACTCAATATTAGAAGTAGCAAACACATTTCCACAGAGAAATGAAAGTTTACCAGATTTTTGCATAACAACTTTAAAAGCTGATTTTATCAATGCACCAGTCAAGGTTGATTACTTTTTCAAGTGATAAAAGAATCAACTTCATGCTCACTAGCCACGCTTCAGGAGCAAGTTGAATGCTGTTATTAGTGTAATTTGTCTGATGAATGCAGTTATCGTTCAGTCTGATCCTGGGACATAAATCAGCAGGAAAGACCAAGTCCCCAGGTGGATGATAGTTGGAAGATTTACTACAATAAATGTTACAGCTGACACAGGAAATCTTTTAACAATATTCTGAAATGTAGAAATTTGATTTAAGCACAAAAACATTGGTAGAGAGATTTCATCCATTTAGAGGTCATTTCAGCTTTAAGTAGGTACTGCATCATACTCACCCTTACATGAAATAAAAAAAGATGTGTTGGAAAGATGCATACCTGGACCACCAACACATACTGACAAACACATAAATGAAAAACATGTAATTTTAGAGTTATAAAAACAACTCTGCTAATATTTCTGCTAACTGGGGGCAGCCATTTTTGTTTCGTTTTTGTGATGTCCGGTGGTATAGCTTGGGGCGAAGTGATGTCAGCTCAGTCCATCTCCTCTATTCACAGTGTAAATAAACACTCTAATTTATGACAAGGTGCTTCGCTTTTATCAACCTGACTTGTAAAACAACATAAATGACTTGATAGTATAATAAACTATTTAACTATATATATATAATTTTCAATTTGCATCAATAGAATGAAATGGAGTCTTAGTATTTTTTATTTTTTTTTAAATCCAAAGAAAGAAATGTGTATTATTAGTGTAAACAAACGCTCTAATTTATGACAAGGTGCTTCGCTTTTATCAACCTGACTTGTAAAAAAACATAAATGACTTGATAGTATAATAAACTATTTAACTATACATATATATTTCAATTTGCATCAATAGAACGAAATGGAGTCATAGTATTTAAAATAAAAAAATTAATCCAAAGAAAAAATGTATATTATTAGGCCTATAAGTATGCTATGTTCAAGCAAAAACCACCACTCATGATAACCAAGTAATAATTTTCTTTTCTTTGGGACTACGTAATTGGGTCAGTTTTGTGAATTTAGATGAGAAAGTCTACTTAATCAAGGGTTTTACAGAATTACCTACAGTAATAAAGCAGGACGGCTGATTGATTACGATTAGAGGGGTGGCTGTGCGGACAACATAATACCATGTGATCTTAACAAAAGAGGCACATCTTTTTTTGGGGTCTAGACACAGTGTCTAGGGACCATCTAAATATACACCTGCCAATGAGGAACCACAGGTATGGGCCACTCAGATTATAATTTCAGTACATGGGTTAATTTATGTACAAAACATTGTACAGTTATTTCAACACTTTGACAATGGTGGTTTATTTTGTATTAAAAATAATATATATTTGTTACTGGCTTACTGGGATGACTATTATTACAGAATATTGTGATGCATCCGCAAAAATCAGGTATGTTTTGTTTCTTCAGTTCGAAGACTAATTCCTGAAGTGACAAGTACGGTATTACATAATTGTCCCTTCCTTTAAGCAATAAATAAACTAATTGTGAAACTTTAATAAACCAGGAACTCTGTATTCCAGTGTGCTCATAATTACTGTTTCAACAACTTCAGAGTTGAAAATGACGTCCTGAGCTTGGAAGGAAAAATACAAACTGAGTGACCTTCGCCTTTTGAATTTAGAAGAAAAATGGCAATGAAATGTTTTCTTAAACACAATTGTTCTGTCAGACAAACGACAGGTAAACACTGGTGACAAAACTATTTTTAATACTTTTTTGCACACTATTTCAACTGGGAATATGACTCAATTCATAATTTATAAAAATTTCAAACATTTGATTGGATAAAATAGCAAAATATTATAAATTGGAGGTGTAACGGAATTATTTTGCAGTTTTATTATTAATTTTTAAAGATAATTTGCTTAATGATATGTGAAAATAGCTAAATTTATAATTGTGACACATTACTGCTGATTATTTTCAAGAGACCAGAATTTATTTTTTAACAAATGCATATGAATGCAAACAAGTTGTAATTACAAGTTTAGAACTCAGAACTACTGAATGTTTTTGTAGTAAAACATGCACTGATCTCAGTAGTGGGCCCCATAAATTGGTGAATCCAATGTCTTCTGGAACATTTGTGGCTCCCCTAATGGACTTTCTAGATCGGCCACTGGATCTAAAGCAGAAATTAACACATCCACACAAACTAACCTCAACTGTATCATCATCAATATGTGAAAAGAATTCCTTCTCTTTGAGCATTTTCCAAGTTGGTCTGTTGTAAGATCGAGACATTAAAGCGGGGTGAGTATCAAAGTATTTTGCTGGATCAAACTCTTTCACTGAAAACAAAATAGCTTGTTATAAATTGTTTTAAGCCAAGTACTCTTTAATATATAATGAAGGAAAGAAATAAGAGATCACATAAATACTCAGGGCTAGCTCTGTGTGACTCTGAGCAAAACATTTCACCAAATTATCTTTAAAAAATGCTAAATGTAAATCAGTTATTTCCCAACAAAACACCAATTATTACATGCACTGTTTTTGCCAAAGAAAAAAATATTTCACCAATCATTCCTAAAATTCGCAATTGGCTAATTACGCAAGTGTCAGAGAGAGCCCTGATACTCACTACTCGTCTTAATTGTTAAAGTTTGTTTTGTTTAACGATGCCACTAGAGCACATTCATTTATTAATCATCGGCTTTGGATGTAATCTTGGCTGTGTTCGTCCAAATACAAAACTGACATATATTATATTTGTTGTTTGTATGTAGTAAGAAGTCAAAGAGATTTTACGTTTTCAATCTAAAATGGATTTTCATGAATTACATATAGAAAGCGAAAAACTTTAGTATATATGTAGGTTTTCCAGTTTTAGTCTCAATAACAATTCTATAAGTTTCTGTGTTTTACCAAACCTTTTTACATATGACAAATTGAAATTACATGTTCAGTTTTTGATTTAGTGATTCAACATAACTGTAACACATCTCAGTACATAATAAAACTATATTAATTAAAACTGTTATTACAAACCTTCTTTTTCAGAGTCCACAAATATTGTGTGTTTATTTTTAGGTTTATCTTCAGCATCAATCAAATGTAAGGTGGACTTCAATTTCTCAATTTTCTAAAAAATAAAACAAAACTAAATTCTCCAGCAGTATTCCTTGTTGTAAACATTTAAGATAAACAATTAATGGTAAAACAAACTAAGGTCAAGTCAGGTCATACGGTTTAACGTGCACATTTAGAGCAAGCTGTTGTAGCGCACACCTGTCGTGGGCGTAAGTG
>JAECMU010045304.1:0-10609 GCA_016106625.1 Dracogyra subfuscus
CTCATAAAAATAAAAAGTGCACCTGTGGTAGATCACTCGCATATATATTTTACTGATATAATGTCTTTAAAACAAATGTACTTTTACTGTTGAACAATTCATTATATGATAAAATATTAGGACACAAGTCTGGTTAACTTGAAAGAGAACTTATAATTATTATTAGCCCTGTTTCTTTCTTTTTTAATAAATGTTAGTTCCTGATTTACATTAGAGCTTTTTTAATGATTTTTCTTATTTAAAATAGTTAAGATAATTTAAAATAATTTTGTGAAAAAGAAATGTACTGTGTTATTCGGCATTCACTGTTTTACTTATTAGTTACAGTCTGCCAAGTTTTGATATCCGCAAAAACATCAATGTTCATTTAACTCCTGTTTACAATTTGAACTCTTACATAGGCTATTCATTTTGAAAACTCGAACTCCCTGAAACTTGACCTACTTCCTCATCCCTTTCAAGATCAATTGATCGAAGTTATCAAAGTTTGACTGTATATATATCTATATACAGTGGACTCTGTCCAAACCGACATCTGTCTAAACCAGCATTCTGTTTAAACCAGCACACTTTTAAAGTCCCGTCCAGCTACTGTTAATTTATTAGGAACAAAACTCTGCTATTCCGGACTTCGGATGCAAATTCAGTTCAATTAAGAACAGTTTATGTAGTAATTAGTTCTCTCTACGCCGATTTTACTTCTACTGACTGCCATGCAATCATCACTTTAAAACAATGATGGCAGATCCCATGTATTTAGGATACCTAAGTCTTTGAAGGCTTAATAAACAAAGAACCACATGTGTTTGTAACAAGTATAGGTAGTAAGATAGTCAAATTATTATTTGTATGTGTTCAATTCTGCATTGTATTATACCAATATGTTGTGTAGAACCTGCATAAATACAAATGACACGTTTTGCATTGTCTTATTCAATTTGCAATGGTGGAACGATAAAAACAAACTGCAATTTTCTTAAAGGGCTTAATGAATGAGTAGGTATATGTTCACTACACTGTCTTCTCTCTCACTAACCAATAACCAACTAACAACCAACCCCCTCTCCTGGACAGACAACGCGGGTAGCGTGTTTGAACCTTAATTGCTTACCTGTTTCTGTCGTGGGGAGGGACCGTTCCACTAAGCGATCTCAGGGCTACAAATCAGAAATCGTGCCCAGGACGTGCCTGAACCTTCAGTGGTTATGGGTACGTTAATAAACGTTTTCCGTTCATCCCGTGTCGGTAGCATGACAGCGCTCGCTTGCTGCGCGGTCGGTCTGGGATCGATCCCCGTCGGTGGGCCCACTGGGCTATTTCTCGATCAAGCCAGTGCACCACGACTGGTATACGAAAGGCCGTGGTATGTGCTATCTTATCTCTTGGATGGTGCATATAAAATATCCCTTGCTGCTAATCGAAAAGTGTAGCCCATGAAGCGGCGACAGCGGGTTTCCTCTCAATATTTATGTGGTCCTTAACCATGTGTCCGACGCCATATAACCGTTGTTTAATAACACATTTCCTTTTCTTCCTTCCAATAAAAATCTCTCCACATAGTACAGACAACCGGCCCCACAACATATACTGACAGTTTAACAAATGAAAAATGTGTAATTTCAGAATTAATAATCATTTAAAACAACATATAAGCTAACAGGGGGAAGCCATTTTGTTTATTTTTCATCCTCGGTATTTTAACTTGGAAAGGAGGTGATGTCAGGTCCTGTAAATTGCTTCTGTGCATGCACCAATTTAGATTTGATCAGTCCGTCTGTAAAACAACATTTATAAATGCCTTGATAATATAATAGAGTATTTAGCTAAATATGTATTAACAGAACGAAGTGGAATTACAGTATTTATAACTCTGTAAAAATCCAAAGATAAAAAAGCAGACAAGTAGCTTACATTCGAGCAAATACGATCACTTTAGAACTACATTTAATGAGTCAGTTCTGTAATTTTAGATCGATCAGCCTGCTTATTAGTATTACTGAATTACTTGCAGTAATAAACCCTGTTGCTTGATAATGTTCATTACCGTGCATTTTAGAGTCAAAACGTCTCCATATGATCGAAAAAGATCACAATACACGATTAGGCTGGGAAAAGGTGATGGTAGTCGCTATTTCGACCGCAGTTCCATTCCGAGCCGTTTTGACTTTTGTTAAGGGCCGTTTTGACTTTTTTGAGTCCGTTTTGACCAATTATTGTTACGGCTTTTTAGTACTGGGGCCGTTATGAATACGATCCCATTTTAGGGTAGAGCGTATTTACGTCCAAATGTCCGTCTAGCTCTCTTACTGTCATAGTACTCGGGCTAGGGTGACAGGTTATTTGTTGGAGAACATTTTTAAAATGTTCAGCAATATATTGACACGGGTCATGATACACAAATCTAATTAAAATTAGCTCCACTATTAGATGTGGATCTAAGAACAGCCCGTTGCATCTCATGTCCAGTTGACCTTTCATTCGACCAATCAAAATCTTATTTGCAAAATCATGCCAGTGATTTGAAAAGAATTTGAAAATGTTCGGGATTATGCTGAGCGTATACGAAATGATTCGGGTGAATTACGAAGTATGCCGGAAACTAATTGCAATATAAAATGGTATATAAAATTACTTTCAAGACGGAAAAAAAAACCCGTGATGGTATACGCATATAATCTGTTTATACTAGTATACAATTCAAAGTTAATTACTGCATTTTCCCCCCTGTTTTTTCAATGTTGAAAATATCGCCGGATATTTTTTGAATTTGCATGCTCCCGAATACGCAAAGGGTGATTGGTCGATATTTAAATTGTTATCTATAGCTGAAATGCCACCTGGACACTGGAGTCCATGCAGTGCTGTTTGGTCTACTGGCGGACCCAGAAAAGCTCATTTTAATCAGATTGATGATACACTACATGCTAATTAATAAGACAAGTGCAGCCCTACATTTTCTCCATACCATAAATTGCTAATATTACGACACGCATCACAATACCCAGTGATGTTAGTTATACCAGTACATATTTTTGACCCAGAAAGCAGCATCAGGTCAAATCAGAAGGTTGTAGCGCACGCCTATCATGGGCGCAGGTGTCGACTTAACGTCTGCTCCTTCGTCCAGGGCCCTTTTCCATGATGCGGTCTTAGTGCTACAATCTCCTAAGTACATAAGGTAGCTATGCACTTAAGGTGATCTTAGGGCTAAGCTCGCTTCGTGGAACGGGGCCCAGGAGGTCAGTGCGTGTGTGGGGTGGGGGTGACGACTGTAGGTGGAGAGGGAACCTCTCACGCTTGGCCAGTGCAAGATAGCAAAACCAGCTCGACCAGTTTCGTAGCGGACGGGTGTATTTGTGATGCCATTGAATTTTGAAAATGTCCTGTAGGACCGAGTTCAAAAGTAAACAAAATTGTTGAATTTTGTGAAGTATCGTCCGTGGACCTGTTTCGGCGAGGACCTGTTTTGGATATTTTGTGCGCAACAGTAAATACATTTGAATATTTATGACTTCGCTGAATTTTGATGGGGAAAGTTAACTAATATCTGTCATATTCACATACATTTTCGTAAAATATAAAGTTAAAACGAGTAAAGAAAGCAAGATTGAACATAACACATTTTCTATGATTTTCAAAGACTTTCATTTGAAAGGAAACTTTATTTTAGATCAATATTTATTGTGTATAAATATATTTATGGACAATCTAGATCCGTGTTTAAGCACTAATCAGGATTTGCGTTTTAGCCGCAAGCTCTTTCTAACTTTGCTAAGAGTTATCTTCCTTGTAACATTTTGGCGCGGAAAGAATAGAAAAGAAATTGTTCTGTTCATCGTTGAATCCCTGTTTTTTGCTAGATCACATCGATTTATTGGTAACCCCTTTATGTTTATTGTCTAATTTGTTTGTTTTTCACTGGGCTAAGATAGTTTAGACGTTAAGTCATGTCAGTTCTTTTTATTGGCAGTTCGCATGTTCGTCGCATACATCCATATATTGTCGGACATCCCGAGTTAAACGATTTTAATACAGATAAGCAGGTCCGGGTTTTTGGCATTGGAGATGCTAAAGTCTTTAACAATACTCATGTAACTCGTTTAGAACGACGTGTTATGAAATTCGCCCGTCTCATTTAATAGTTCAGTTGGGGGGCAATAATCTCGACAGCTCGGAAGTAGACGAGGAGCGGACACAAGAGTTGATTTTACGTCTGGTAGCATTATGTGATAGCTATAGATGTAGGTATAGTATTGCCAGAGTAACAATTTTACAATTACTTCCCCGACAGGTAACGAGATCATGCTCTCCGGATCGGTACAACCAATTGGTGTGTTATGCAAATGCTTTCCTAAAAGCTGAGTTAAGAGCACACACCACTATATTTTATTGGAAGTTAAAAGGGGTGAAAAATAGCAAGTTGCCAATATTTTGTGACGGTGTTCATTTCAATAAGCTATTTTAGAAACATTCGCGGAGCCAGTTTACAAGGTCCCTAAACATATTTCCTATTACTGAAGGTTATGTACCATATTCTGTACGGTACTTTTATGGTTTACAGTATATTGGGTTGGTCAACTAGGTTGGCTTCAGATTACCGAACATGTGCTTAATAATAACACCAGTTATTTCGGTAGATTTATTTGTGGCAGTAGTATGGCCTTACTGAGTAATTTAGATACAGGTAATAGTGCTATTTGCTTTGGTCACTAAAACATTCCGTGATTTGCAACTGCTGTACAGAGGTGCACCAGTCTCACACATACAGTGGCGGTATGAGCGGGATTGGTCGTGTCACTTCGTACAATTATGAGTTGCAACACTGTGTTGGTTATATACGTAATTCAGATCGTGTGTGATTTGCAACTGCTGTACAGAGGTGCACCAGTCTCATTTGTACAGTGGGGGTACACATGGCAATGGTCGTGTCACTTCGTACAATTATGAGTTGCAATACACGGTTGGTTGTATACATAATTGAGATTGCATGTGATTTGCAACTGCTGTACAGAGGTGCACCAGTCTCGTGTGTACAGTGGAGGTACACATGGGAATGGTCGTGTCATTTCGTACAATTATGAATTGCAGCGCAACATTGATTTTGAACACAATCACATTGCACATAATTTGCAACTGTTGTACCAGGGTGCACCAGTCTGACATGTACAATGGCAGTACATTTGGAAGTAGTCGTGTCACTTTGTACAATTATGAGTTGTAGTGCAAGTTTGGTTTCGAATAGGGCTCAGTATGAAAATGGATTTGTATTGGTGTTCAGTCTCACAAATACAGGGGTGGTATGTGTGTGTATCCTGAGTGGATCACTTCATACAATTACGAGTTGCAAACTAGTCCAGGCTTTGATCATGTTTCAGATTACAAGTGATTTGCAACTGCTTTACAGTGGTGCACAAGTCACACATGGTGGTAGGGGACAGTGGTCATGTTACTTTGTACAATTACGAGCTGCAACACTGGGTTTGATTCTTATCTATATTGGAATGCACATATCAACTGCTGCTAAGAGATGTATTAAAGTGTGCTCTAGCCTAAAACACAAACTTGATTATATGGTATTGTTTACATCGGTCTAGTGCTCAGATTGTACATGCATACTGGAACACAAAATTGATTATATAGTACTTTGGGTGTGTTAGTACAGTTATACTGTCTGGTTAGTAGTGGGAATAATGTTTATTGCCTGCTCTTTATTTATATTTTATATTAAATTAATTCGTTGTATACTTTCTACATTATTAGACATATGACATGGCACCTAAGCAAAGACCTCTTCCTCCCAAAAAAATCGAAACAGATACAACTGCATCGGGAGAAGGCTTCAAGGGGTCCAGAGGCTACCAGTTCATCTAGTACATCAGGTACCGCAACAGGTGGCAATGTGGAAACATCAGCAGGTAACCTAGAGCAGCAAATTAAATTGCAGATCACAGCAGCTATACCCGAAATAGCACATGCCGTGGCCAATGCTTTAAAAGACAGTGGTTTGACCGTGAACTTGCAAAGCGAGCAGAAGAACCCAAGACCAGATGAGCAGCTGGAATCATTCCTGTTGTCAACATGCCCACAAGGTAATGGTGAAGCATCGACCATACTGAATCCAGGTTTAAGTATGGTGGGTGGTGCAGGAGTTGACACCATAGCATGCCGTTGGGTTTGGGGGTTGACGCAAAAACTAAGGCAAAGATTTGGGCCAACGAGTACATAGATTTTGGCATACTCGTTAATCAGGCTAACCTAAAAGAGAAGTTTACCGCAGTTGAGCAGGAAGGTCAAATGGCCTTTGTCAAACAATCCCCATCACAGTTTAAGTTTGACTCAGTGATGCAGTGGATTTCTGCATTTCATGTGTTTGTTGGCATTTACTGTCAGAAACATCCCCAAGAAGCTTGTGCTCTAATGAAGTACGGGTTATCCATTCAAACGCTTGCAAAGCAAACATGTGACTATGCAGCCTTGCAGTACGACAGGAAATTTCGACAGTGGCGTGAATCATGCCCTGATCAACTGCACTGGGATCAATTGAATCCCGAGTTATACCAAGAGGCTTTAGCAAATGGCATTAATCATAAATTACAGCGTGACAGGCAGATCCGGGATAACAATCGCAAACGGTCCTACTCGGGATCACAGGTTTGTTTTCGCTACAACAGTTGCACCAAAGGTAGGTTATGTTCCTTTCGACACGTCTGCCAAAAGTGTGGTGGACAGCACCCAACATCTTCCTGCTCAAACAATGGCCAACCACGAGGTCAGCACAAAAAAAACAACTCTGCCAGTCAGTCGGCAATAGCAACCACCCATTGACTCCTATCAAAGTGGATAGGTTACAGTTTTGGCTAGATGGATATCCCATCAGTGAAAAACTCTTCCTTGTCAATGGTTTCAGTTTTGGTTTTTGTATTCCATACAGAGGCAACAGACAACATAGATTATAAAAGAACCTTAGATCAGCTCAGGTAAACTTAGATATTTTAGAAGAAAAGATTAAACAAGAATCTCAACTAGGACGCATAGAAGATCCATTTTCAGATATCCCCTTTCCAAGTCTCACCACTTGGCTTAGTTCCTAAAAAAACAACCTGGAGAATATAGGGTCATCCACCATCTATCATATCCAGAAGGTAATTCTATTAATGACGGTATCCCTAAAGGCCTATGTTCAGTGCAATACCAAACCATAGATATGCACTAAAATTGATCAAGCATTTTGGTACTGGGTGTTTACTGGCTAAAACTGACATCGAGAATGCTTTTAGGATTTTCCCCATCCATCCTTGGGATTATGACCTCCTGGGTTTTTCCATTAAGGGACAATTTTTCTATGACAAGATGCTTCCGATGGGTTTAAGTTACTCATGTCATCTTTTTGAACGCGTTAGCTGTGCCTTACATTGGATTATGGAAGCCAAATTACTACCAAAAGGCTGTGTTCATGTGTTAGATGATGTTCTCTTTATTGGTCCACCTAACAGTGTTAGTTGTCAGAAAAGTCTGGATGATTCTGTACATCTTTCTCGAGACCTGGTGGTTCCTATAAAATCAGAGAAAACCGTTCTACCTACTACTACCATTACTTTTCTGGGTTGGAATTGGACACTCTGGCTATGGAGATAAGAGTTCCAACAGAAAAAGTCTGCAAACTTAAGATGGCATTGTCAGAATTCAAAAGAAAGAAAAAAGCTTCACTTTTCGAATTACAATCTGTCATTGGGTTACTCAATTTTGCCTGTGTAGTGGTTACTGCTGGTCGGGCATTCTTGAGGCGGATCATTGACCTTACAATCGGTTTAAAAAAACCTCACCACAGGAGGAGAATAAATAGAAAGGCCAGAGCCGATTTTCAGGCTTGGTCATCTTTTATCGTTGAGTTTAATGGGAGAGCAGTTATTTTGAATGATATTTTTGAAACTTCAGATACATTGTGTCTATATACCGACGCTAGTGATTTAGGCTTTGGAGGAACCTTCCAAACCAAACGGTTCTTTCATCATGGTCAAAGTGATTGGTTGTTTTATCACATAACAGTTAGGGAACTTTTTTCTATCGTCGTAGCTGTAGAGTTATGGGCCCATCAGTTGAAGGATAAATGTGTTATGTTTTACTCTGACAATGCAGCAGTAGTGCACATAATTAACAACCAAACATCAAAAGATCCGGTAATCATGAAGCTGTTACGCAGGCTTATCCTGATTTTATTACATAACAACATCATGTTTAAAGCATCACACATTCCAGGATTGCAAAATGTAGCAGCTGATCTACTTTCTCGGTTACAGGTTCAGCAGTTCAAAACACGTTTTCCTCAAATGGCCAAGCTGCCCACAGAGATACCACCCATACAAATCAACTGAAGGAGTTAGCTTCGAAATTGTTGTTGTCAGCTTTGTCACCCTCATCCAGACAGGCATACGGACATGCTTTTATGGTATATAGGCAATTTGTCATCAATCAGTTTCCACAAAAACCTATATTACCAACTTCGCTTGAAATGGTAATGTTATTCATTGCCAGTAACTAGCAAAAAACGTTGGCTGCAGCATCCGTGGCAAACTATGTCTCAGCTTTGGGTTACATTCACAAGCTTTGGGGTTATCAAGATATTACCCAACATTTCATTATTCGTAAAACTTTGCAGGGCTTTAAAAAACTCCGTGCAACTCCTGACCATCGACTGCCCTCAGGTACTCAAACAACTTGTGTTTTCCTTACAGTTCACTTGCAGTTCCCAGTTTTTACAACTCATGTTACAGGCAATGTATCTTCTGGCTTTTCATGCCTTATACGGATAGGTGATATTACCGGACCTACTCCACCATCTGGTAATAGCCTAACCTTTGCTGATGTTAAATTTAAAATGGACGACACTCGTTTCCCAAGGTCATTGGAGATTCGTATGAAACGATACAAGCATAGCACGGGGAAACATTTACCACTGATCATTTTGGAGAACAATTCTAACACACCTCAGCTGTGTCCTGATAAAGCAATGTGGAACTTTGTGAGGATTCGCAAACACCATTCGCTCTCTGCCCCCCCTTTGTTCTTTTATGGATGGCACGGCAGTGTCTCGTCAGTTTTTCTCAAGGCAGTTGAGGCTTTCTCTTCAATGGTCAGGCTTGAGCACTAGTGAGTATAAGGGACATAGCTTCCGCATTGGAGCCGCTACTACCATGATGGGAATTTCCGAGGATCAGATTCGTACCATGGGGCGATGGCATTCTCAGGCATTCAAAAAGTACATCCGCATATCATCCCTGCAGTTAAATGAGCATATGTAATGGTTCAGTCCTACACACAGGTTTAACGTAAAGATTTTAAATATCCGCTGATTCCAAGTTACTGACTAGATGGCAACTGAGGCCTTCCTTGCAGAAGATACTGTTGTCAAGTGCCACACAGCTGTATATACACTCGTCAGACTGGTTCATTTGCAAACCTGGAGACAGGGGCCTCGGTTACAAAGTACTGGTTCAAGTTAGAAACCTTTATATATAATATTTCCTGACGGCCTTATATTAGTTAACCTAAGTATACATATAGTGGCCTGGGGACCACAGCCTTGACTATACTAACTATTAGGTATGTTCTTTCTTTACACATGTCCATTTTATGGACTACAATCATATGTTCATGGGTTATTTTGTTTATTATTACTATTTTGTAGATGAGGTCAGCTCCAGTGACCTAGGGACAAGGGCCCTGGTCAATCTGGAGTGTTACCTTAGTTAGGTAAGACACGGGAATTAATTACATTCCAACTTGTATTCGGCAATAAAAGCCTGGGGTCAAGGGCCTTGGCTGCATTAGTTTTGATTTTATGATGATCGCCGTACATGTATTTTGCCTTCACTGCATGGGGACTTGGGCCTCTGCAGTATTATTTTTCAATGGATATCTAATAATTCTCTTCAGAGGTATCGGAAAGTAGGCAAAAACAGTGGCACAGAAAAGGTTGTGGATGGGGGGTGATTTGTATTGCATACAAATCTGTGGCGGGTATTTGAACCCCATCTTTCATGGTTCACTGAACATTTTGGATTTTTAATATAACAATTTCCGTCATTTATCAATAAATGGCCTTTTTCAATTCATTTGGCGTGTTTTGTGTTTTATTCACTGTTAACCATGAAACAGAGCACATCCTTTTCTGGAGCTTGACATAAATCAATATTTATTGTGTATAAATATATTTATGGCAAATCTAGATCCTTGTTTAAGCACTAATCAGGATTCGCGTTTTAGCCCCAAGCTCTTTCTATCTTTGCTAAGAGTTATCTTCCTTGTAACATTTGGCGCGGAAAGATAGAAAAGAAATTGTTCGCCCACCCTCCCACCTCTGATGTATCATTCTTTTTAAAAGTTGATTATATGTGTTTATCTATGTGACTTTTTAATGAGTATTCACTACTTGCTCTTTTTGGCGAGTATCTGAACCCCATCTTTCATGGTTCACTGAACATTTTGGATTTTTAATATAACAATTTCCGTCATTTATCAATAAATGGCCTTTTTCAATTCATTTGGCGTGTTTTGTATTTTATTCACTGTTAACCATGAAACAGAGCACATCCTTTTCTGGAGCTTGACA
>JAECMU010045320.1:0-15686 GCA_016106625.1 Dracogyra subfuscus
AGTTCTAAATTATTTTTCACTGCATGGTTACGATAGTAGATGTTAGCATTGCTGCATTGATTCAGATCGTGATTACCGTGTTTGTAATAATTGAAGGGAAAACAAATACAATGAACAAGAAAAACACAAGTCTATTTGTTGACAGTATTATTGAAATCAGTACTGCTGGACAAAAGATGACTTCGGCTTATACACGAGGCCGATGATTTTGTACTAGATATTTAGGGTCAAACTAAGGGGTCGGCTTATACACGGAGTCGGCTAATACACGGCAATATACGGTATTGCAAAACAAGTCTGGAATTTTATTTACATATCTCCTAAGTTCAAGAGTCATAATTCTGTCAAAAATGGGTAAATTGCCATGAAAGTTAAACTTCATCTGTAACAGTGTATTATAAAGCTATACACAAAATTTCAGTTCCATATCTTAAGGCCTTCTAAAAATGAAGTCCGGAAAACAAATTTTCACATTGTCTAAGTCCGTCAAAAATGAGTAAATCGTCGTGAACGTCAAACTTGATCTGTAACAAAACATGATAAAGCTATACACAAAATTTCAGCTAAAAAAGACTTCCGAAAAAACATGTGGGACAGATGAACAAACAGACAGACAGACAGAACAAAGATGAAACCTATAGTCTTCTCTGGTTGGCCCAGTAAGGAACTGAACAAAATCCAACAATTGTGTATACCTGTTCCAAACCAATACTAATATGACACCTACATTATTCTGATTTACAGTACATCACAATTATATTTGGTAAAACAGGCACACTTCTTGTCCAAGTAGATGTACTAGATGTACTCTCTATGCAAACAAATGACCACCAATGTTCAAACTGAACATCAAAGAATAATTATGAACTCAAACTGACAAAATTGCCCAACTAAAACTCAATTAATTTGTTGAGGAAGACCATTTATATGTTCATCTAGGCTGCACAAGGCTGCATGGTAATTTTGAGCTGGTAGTGCTGACTAGATTGTGTGGCTATCTTGCCGCAGATCAAAGGGAAGTACATCCATTGTTATTTAAACAAGAGTAAATGAGAGACACTGGCCACCTTATAACACTGTGGTAATGTGTTGTCGACATTATAACTTGATCAGGAGAAAATGTAAAAAATATTACATTTCCAATTCAAGATGATAATGGGTTAGAAGTTGAAAAAAGAGAGAGAGAGAAAAAAAGTGTTTTATTTTAACCACTAAAGAAAATTGATTTATTAATCATAAGCTATTGGAAGTCAAACATTTGGTAATTTGACGTATAATCATAGAGGAAACCCGCCAATGTTTGCTATTAGTTGCAAGGGATCTTTTATATACACCACTGCACAGACAGGATAGAACACACCACAGCCTTTGACATACCCGTCATAGTGTTCTGGCTGGAGCAAGAAATAGCTAAATGTGCCCACCCACGGGGATCGATCCTACACTGACTGAGCATCAAACAAACACTGGGCTATGTCTCACTCCAAGGGTTAGGAATGAAAGAAATGTTTTATTTAACGACGCACTCAAAACATTTTATTTACGGTTATAGCATCAGACATATGGTCAAGGACCACAGATATTGAGAGATGAAACCAGCTGTCGCCACTTCATGGGGTCAGTATCTAGATTAAAAATCCCATGCCTCGACTGGGATCCGAACCCAGTACCTACCAGCCTGTTGTCCGATGGCCTAACCACGACACCACCGAGGCCAGTCGGTTAGGAATGAAGTCACCTGAGATATGACATGCATGAAAGAATATCTATTCTTCAAATATCTGGCTTCCAGAAGGCTTTAACATTCATTGCAAATGAAATGTACACCATAGTTTTACATGGTGCATGGAAATATATATGAATTGAGCCGGACTTTATATTTCTACATAATACCACTGAGGCGCTTTTTGGCTCAAGCATGTAATTTGCCAGAAGCCCTAGATTAGGTATACGGACAATCTTTTTTCATTGAGCAAGGTATTAAGAAACCAGTAATATGACTGACAAGCAATAAGATCAAATACCAGATCATATAGCTATTGGACTGCACAACACTACATACTCTGAATTAAAATATTAGCATTTGACCGATATTTCCTTTTCATCATTCTATACTAAATTACATTGGCGTAGGAAGTGGGGTTGGGGGTGGAGGAGTTGGTGTGCAAGGAGGCATGTAGCACTTTGTAGCAGAAACGATGTTTTTTATATAATTAATGTATGTATGTATGTATGTATGTATGTATATGTGAGTGTGCACCCCCAACAGATTGTCTTAACAATAACAAAATTAACCAAAATAGGTTTTGAAATAAAAATCTATTTAATTTTATCTACCAATTCTATGTGGTATGTAAATTTGAACAAGAACACATATCCATCTGACTAAGTCACTTGAAGCATAAATGTATTTAAATTACACCATCAATATTCAGTATTTGAAAAAATAATAATTAAAAAAACAAATTATAATTTTTAAAATTTTTAAAAAACAAATCTGTATTTAAGCTGAATGATATTTAAAAAGCAGTATGGCAATTTTGGTCTGAAAAAGTATACCCAAATTTATTCAATCTTCCCCAAACAAAATAAAAGCTATATTCTTGAATTATATTTTGGCAAATAATGTCATGAAAATAACTGGTAAAGTGAAGCGCAGTTCTGCCAGATAAAACCTTAAACAAAACAGTGCTAGCTCGATGTATGGTCGGTCTGGGATCGATTCCCAGGGTGGGATGTAGCTTGGTGGTACAGCGGTCGCCCGTTGGTGGACCCCATTGGACTATTTCTTGTTCCAGGCAGTGCACCATGACTGGTATATCAAAGGTTGTGGTATGTACTACCCTGTCTTTGGAATGATGAATATAAAAGATCCCTTGCTGCTATTTGATAAGAGTAGCCCATGAAGTGTAAACAAAGGGTTTCCTCTATCAATATCCATGTGGTCTGTAACCATGTGTCTGATGCCATATAACAATAAATAAAATATGTTGAGTGTGTCATTAAATAAAACATTTCTTTAGAACTTCTTCTTTTTTTAAACTGTAAATACTTTTCAATGCATTATCTTTTCTAAATAACCATTCAAAAGATTTATTTTGGGGGGTGTATGAGTGTGTGGAATGATTACTGGACATCTTTACATATGCATACACTGAAATGTTTTTAAAACAAAGACTAAAATGACTCTCCATGTTAAAATTTATCCAATTACCCACCAATCCACCCACCTAATAACTTAAGTAAACCACAAATAACATTATTCAAGTTGCAGCAAACAATTTCAAAATATTATGAAAAGGATTTCCATGGGAAAGGAAAACTAATCATAATACATTTACCCATAATTCTAAAACCAATCCATTTTTATTGATGTTGAAGGATGTATCACAATAATTATGATGTTTATAATGATAATGTTATTTTTATTCAGTCTGGACAATTGTTTACCGGTGACCGACCCATATCTATTGAATTAAATGAATGCTAAAGTTTCTGTATTCAAAATTTAACCACTGGCAAGAAGAACCCTTTCTTTTAATATTTTTGTCAAACCTTGGGTGTTATCATGTTCATCCATTTGTAAACAATGTCAGTTATAAGAACCATATGCCATAAGCCTAACAAACACTGAACAATTCTACCTTATCCATAATGGGCAGATCCACTTGCAAAGACTGACTGTTTATTTATGTAAATGCTGCCAAAAATATGTTTATCCCTCTTCTACAAGACCTCCAACAAAACTTATCTACCGACCATGCCCTCCAACTGCAATCACATACAAACAGTCCCATGAAACTGGCACTGAAGACTTCCATATTTCACCAGATGGATTTATCAGTTTCCAATCCAGTTGTCAACTGTCAAGATTTGTTTTCAAATAAAAATAGTTTAAATCAGAAATACAATAACTTGTTTTGTATTTTTATATATACTTTATACCTGTCAGAACTACATTCTAATATTAAAAAAATTTGAGTAAATTTTTGTTTTCAGACAACATTAATATTAACTGTATTTTAATCTTTAGGCATTCTTGTTCTTTTACTATATGATTCTTCCTCTCTGATTTTCTCACTCTCTCTAATTTTTAATTTTTTAAAGATTTGATGTTTGTGATTTTATTAATTAATTATTAGATCAAAATCCATTAATAATAGTAAGTCCATTAATAAAGCAAACTATTTTTTTAGGAATATTTATTAAGGTCTTTTGTGTTTATGTTTTAAGTTGAATGAATAAAAAAAGAAAGAAAGAAAGAAAGAAAGAAAGAAAGAAAAAGTAGGGAAGAAAAAAAAGAAAGACAAAGGAATGCATTTAATCATGTTGATCCTCTGAAAACAATGCACATGACATAAACTCCAAAATGGCAATTGACACTGGAATTACTCAAATGAACTGAAACAATAACTGACGACATTCTTTCCCCAGACAACCTCCACTGGCCATAATCATGCCTACATGATTGACCTGAGCCCTAAGACACTTATCTGCAAACATGACTGGGTTATCGGCTCCCGTTTTGCAATCAAGATGGCAAAACATAAAGCTGACCAAACTGCGCATCTTGGCACTTAAAACCATCAGGTGTCCGACAACACACTGAAAGCGGAGGACCCCTGGGGAACGATCACAAAATCTGTTTTTGTGCAGTTCGCTAATATTTGCTAAAGCCAGCTTCCCAAGAGATCTGAAAAGGCTTTGCTTTAATCAATTGTATTTACCCATTCAAGTCACACAGTTTTCAGTGTCGGGCAAAGCTAGCTGGCAAGAGCCTGACGCAACTCCAATTGTGCCATTCATGAAATAAGCCGAGGGCTGCTAATAAAATAGTCGAGGAAAATTGGACTCGAAATGTGCTCGTGTGTGCACACACAGCAAAACAAACTGTGTGCATCCTGCAATGAGGATATTTATTTGGAAAATACGAAGACTGATTGCTGGCTGAAATAACCAGTGCAAATGAAAGTATTCAAAAGAAGACCCCAAGTGTGTGGGTGAAAACATTAAGATGGTATTAGCAGCTAAAAGCACATTTAATTTACAGCTATGTGACAAAAAAAAAAAGAGAAAAAAAAAAAAGAGAAAAGAAACCCTCAAAATGCAACTTTCTTTTCTTTTTTTTTCTTTTTAATATATTTATATAATTTTTAAAACTTTCCAGACACTTGGGAATCAGCCATGAATAAAGTTCCAGACTAGCTGTTTTAAAGGGACATTCCCAAGCTTGCTGCATTGTAAGATGTTTCTGACTAATAAAATATTTCTACGATTAAACTTACATATTAAATTATAATTTTTTTTAGAACATCTGTGTAAACTTACATATTAAATTAAATAAAGTGTTTAGAATATCAGTGTCCGTATATTTAATTTGTTTCTGGTCGTCTTAATATTTGTAAGAAGCCCAAACTGGATTTTGTCTTCAAATACTTTTGTACATATGAAAAAATATATTTTAGGAAATAAAATGAAATATAACCTAGTACAAATATTAGAACTATCTGAAACACGTTTAATATACATAATATATATTTAATATGTAATTATGATCATTAAAAAGTCTCTGTTAGTCGGTTAACATCTTAAAAAGTGTAACAAACTCATAAATGTTCCTTTAAACTTTCATGGAATTCACTGAAACACTAAAGCAGGATTCAACTATATATTATTAGCATATTATTAACTGTTGTTGTACTGTCATTCCAGTTTCAGAGTTATAATATTCTGCTGTATTCTAAACATTTTCATTCTTGAATTATTTTTTTTGATATAGTAAAAAATGAACATCATTATATCAAGGCAAAATATGTATGATAAAAAATATTTTTAAAAAGAAGAAAACAAATTTTAAAAAAAGAAAGAAAAAAGATTAGTTTTGAACTTTTAACATTATTGAATCTGAAATTTACTCAACTAAATAATCCACATTTAGAAAGTATTTCATGAATGGGCTTAATGACGATGCCCTCTCTCCATTGATCATGGGTAAAATATGTTTTCCTCATGTCAAGAGAGAGAAGGGCAAAAAATCCAAGCTCTTTCAACATGGTGCAGAACTGTTTAATTACATACCTTTCAATGTGTACAAGTTAGGCTTAGACTTGTTACTTGCTGGCAGACTCTTAATACAATGATTGACGTGTTCATTTGGATTTACTACTTATTTAGTATACTAATATTACAGATATTAGTATTTAATAAATTTTCTAATAAAACTACATTTGTTTATTTCATTAAGGTCAGTATTTTTTTATTTTTAGGTTTATGAACAAGAACATTGTGCACGAAGGTTGGAGGAAGGGGGAAAAACAAAAAACAAAAAACGTTCAGGGTGTATCAGTGGTGTCAATTCCATTTTGTCACGCTGCTATTTCAGAAGTGAGGTCTCTGTATGCAACTGCCAAATAGTGAATCGGACCGAAAGATAGCGACCGAAGACGAATTAACAATTTGTATATATACAACGGTATATTTATTGACAAAATAAGTGTTATTTCTCACTGTTACCTTACAAAATGCACCACAATAGACTAGAATGGTAACTTTTTTTTTCTTTAGAGCTATTTGTGGAAATTGGTGGCAAAAAAAATAAAATAAATAAAAGTGAAAAATACTACTTTTCGGTATAAACCACTTAACAAAATGAAATGACAAAATAAAACACACACTTTCCCCAAACTCCAACATAAATAATAATAATAATAAACATTAAAAAGTCATACCACAAACCTTAACAAAGAAAACAACCCTCCAAACCCTTAAAGTAATTCCATAATGTATTCTACAATCTTTGTATGTGGCTTTGGAAACAAACATCCTCTGCACTCTGTTTTAAACTGGGACACAAGATCAAAAGTAATCTTCATGATAGAAATTAATAAACCTATTGAGGTTTGCTCAAAGATAACCATTTTATTTAAAAGAATATTCAATGGTATACAGTGCTCCAGATAAGCTGCGTATTTGCGTATTTTACGCATATAAAATGGTTAAATACACAATTGTTTTTATTAGTGTACGTACAAGATACGCAAATGATTTTCAATCAAAACTTTTCTTTTCCGAGCGTATCAAGGATTATTTATTTAAGTATACAGTATTAATTATAGTAATAACGTTTAACTATTTATTGGAATATTTTCACTAAAATGCAATAAATTTCAAAATGGGGAGTAAAATCTTTTTTGTATGAAATTTCACTCAATTATTTTCAAAACAGGGAGTGAAATACCCAACAGGTCTAAAAATTATCTGGAGCGCAGTAATGCATTCAATATGTATGCCTGCTTTTCTCAGATTTTGGGATGGGATCTATCTCAGTTGGTAGAACATTCTCCTGGGGTGACTGGGCCAAAGGATCAAATCTACTTGGTGGACCCATTCTTTGATTTTTGTCTCCCCCCCCCCCCCCACACACACCCACCAGTTGACCAATGCACTAAAACTGGTATATATCAAAGGTCATGGTATGTGCTATCCTGCACGTGAAATAAAATGTCATAAAAACATCTATTGCTACAAAATGAAAAATGCATCCTCCAAAGACAATATGTCACAGTTACCAAATGTTTGACATCCAATAGCTGATGATTAATAAATCAATCAATGTTCTCTAGTGCAGTCGTTGAACAAAATATTCAGCCATTAATCTTTCCTAGCATGGAGAAGTCATTACCTTGACAAAAATGCATACTTGTAGTGTAAATCATGAAATGAATACAAGTTATTTGTGCAAACCCTGTGACTGAAATACTACCAGTGTAATAATTACTTGACACATTAACAATTACCTCTAAGAGGGCTGCATGAAACTGGTAACACGAGGACAATTCAAACATTCATTTTGTAATTCAAACATGTAATATATATCTTGTAAATCCGTAGTGTTAAATTCTATATGACACTGTGTGGTCCTTAGCCACATGTCCGCCACCATACAACTGTAATTAAAATGGATTGAGTGCATTGTTAAATAAAAACATTCCTGGACTGAAGGAGCTACTAATTGTGCATGGCCTTTTGACTAGATAACTTCTAAATATGCCAGTTATGGTCAGCTGATGGCATAACTCCCATCTTACTATGACTGATAAAGGCCTAAATTAATGGGGTTTTCCAAAATTCGGATGAATCGGTTATTTGTCAAGTTGCCATTTCACACTGAAGCATTTCTTTTAAAATATTTTAAAATGTCAATATGTTTAGCTTTATGTTTATGTTGACTTTGTTAAATTTTTATACATGTATTAATACATAGCGCTTCTAGATTATGGTAGCCCCATTCACATGGCTAGTGATATTCAATGTTGGCATAGTAAATAACTACTATTGCCATGCCCAATGTTTGGTCAAAAGAAGTCAAATGTTGCAGTTAAAGGGACATACCCTAGTTTCAGTTCATAAAAATGAACATTATGTTTAGTTTCATTTACAAACCTGTAACACATTTTGATAAAGTTACAATTGAGTGAAACATGAGTCTTTGACTTTGAAATGGTGAAATACCCTCTAAAATAGAATAAAACTCGACTACATAACTGTTACTTCTCAGAGGCACGTGCCTTTTTAAAAATATGAGAAATGCATTTTGTGATACTAAACAACATCAGGATGACCAAAAACACTTCGAATGTACGGAAATGGATACTTTAAACAATAACATTTAAGTAAAGTATGATTTCAGTTATCACAAAACGCCTCTAATAGTCAAAACTATGTCTTAGTGTTTAAAAACTAGGGCATGTCCCTTTAAGTCTATTTTGTAAAAAAGAACATCTTTACCCCACCACAACCCCCAATGTTAGTGCTTTTAAGCTCTATCTCCCTCTTTAGGCAACATATCTGATCATTGCTATTATTTAGTACTATTATTTAGTAAAGTAGGGCTAGTGAATTTTTAATTGAGGCTAGTAATTTTTTAAATCACTGATCCCATGGCTAGTGGATTTTATAAAAATTCTAGAAGCCCTGATGCAGAATGAGGATTACATATTTTGTGTACAAGTTTAGTGTCTTTGTAGGTGAAGTGTTTGTGAACAAATCAAGAAGAAACAAACCATGAATTGTTGTAATCAAATGGGGAAAAAACAGAAGAATCAATTACCATTATACGGTAGAGATGAGGCAATGACAACCCATGGGACAAAATGTTATTTGTAACTGCTGAGGTTCACAAAAAAAATACCCCATTTGGTCCCTTGGGATGGAATTGCCTTCTCTGTATCTCACAGGAGTGATAATTTCATTAGCATGGATGGCTGATCGTTGTAAACGTGTATGTATGTTAATGCTTGTTAGCTGGTACTGGCTGCAAATCAATAACTAAGCTAATATAAATGTGTAGGTAGATCAAATTCTAACAGATGGTTTTGGTTAGATACAACTAATTACCAGTGATACTTAGAACTGTAATGGAATATATTTCTTGTTTTTTTTATTTTTTGCTATATCAAACAGGGAATAAGACACTTTTTAGACATTTCTAAACAAATAAATTTACTGACAATTTATCATGGTAGATTACAACTTAAACAAAACAAATTTACAACGAAAAAAAGAAGAAAAAATGTTTTATTTTATGACACACTCAACACATTTTATTTACAGTTATATGGCGTTAGACATATGGTTGGTTACGAACCACAAAGTTTTTGAAAAGAAACTCACTGTCGCCACTTCATGGGCTACACTTTTCCGATTAGCAGCAAGGGATCTTTTATATTAGCTTCCCACAGGCAGGATAGCACAAACCATGGCCTTTGTTGAACCAGTTATGGATCACTGGTTGGTGCAAGTGGTTTACACCTACCCACTGAGCCTTGTGGTGCAGTCACTCAGGGTTTGGAGTCGGTATCCGAATTAAAAATCCCATGCCTCGACTGGGATCCGAACCCAGTATTTACCAGCCTGTTGACTGATGGCCTAACCATGACACTACTGAGGCCAGATGTTACAATTAAATCTTTTCAACAAGACAGCTCTATTATCTAGCTATTTTAAAACCATAAAAGAAAGAAAGAAATGTTTTATTTAACGATGCACTCAACACATTTTATTTATGGTTATATGGCATCAGACATATGGTTAAAGACTTCATGGGCTACTCTTTCCGACTAGCAGCAAGGGATCTTTTATATGCACCATCCCACACAGGATAGCACATACCCCAGACTTGATATACCAGTCTTGGTGCACTGGCTTTGACGAAAAACAGCCCAATGGGCCCACCGACAGGGATTGATCCCAGACCGATTGCGCTGTACCACTGAGCTACGTCACCACTTTTAAAACCATAAAGACTCCATCTTATATCCAACAAACTGTAGTACAATGAAGAAATCACATTTTAACAATCTTAAGATGCCCTGTAACACATCTTTTTAAAATTATTTAAACCCATTTCATTTTATGTTTTGAGGTTCACATTAGCTTGTCTTTATTATCATTTTTTTTTTGGTTTAATAATTCAACAGGTTTGAAATTAAATTAACAACCGTTAAAAAAATACATTTACAAAAATGTTTAAACATAATTTTCAAGAGTAATTGTTTTGTAGTCAGGAATGAATTCTTCTTTATAAATCTGTGCACTTTTCACTTGCCATTTTTATTACTATGATACCCATATAATGACAAATAATTTTATATCAGTATTGGGTACAGACATTTTTAAAGCAGTGTATTTTGTTTTTGAGTCTTATTGAATTAAAAAATGAGTTTTTGGTGTACTCTTTTTGCACCATTTCAAATGATACACATAAAAACTAGCTTGTTTTCATTTTTGAAGGCAGGTAAACTATTAAAAAAGCATTCTAAGTTCTATGTTGGTAGCATCTGCCACAAGAAATAACAAGAACAAATTAGTTTTTCTAGTACTTTTTTTTTTCAAATAGCAAAACAAACATGCAATCTAAAGCATTGACCTCTGAACCCCAGGTGCCAGTTGTTTAGTGCAAAAAAACATTTATTTCCCTGCAAGAAACGACCATTACACTGCCAAAAATTAATATCAAAGAGATTTACTGAAAACAGGCGCCTTGAATTGTTCACTTTTTCTGTGGTTACATGACCATTAATCACTCTTTGCAATGGATATTGATGTTTCGTGTCAAGTTTACAGAGCATGACAAAAATGAAAATTTTCTTGGCACTTGGAACAGGCTGAGCCTGGGTGAGACAGGACACTGCCAGCTGCAGTAAAAACTTCCTAAAGTGTCACTAAACCGTTTGGACATCACCTATTAGCACTTCACACCTACTGACAATATATGAGTAATGGTGATGCATTATTACGTAAGACATAACAGAACTTATCCTCCAGAACACTGCTGATAAGCAACTAGCCGTCTCCCCTCAAAAGTTGGACCGGTCCACTGTGACACACGTCCATCAAAGCAAATGACTGCAGGGGTACAACAGTTATCTGCCGGGAATATGGACTGTACTGAATTCATCAGGCCAAGCCTACGCGATTTTCTTTAGAAAAGCCAAAAGATAGGAGATAAAATCCCCGATCACAAGTCAGTAAGGAATTTCAATGTTTCAAGCATTCACACCTCTTAGAATTTGAGTAGGAATAGCTACAGGACTGGGCATCTCCACTCAAATTGAGTATGGGTGGCCTCTGCCAGCCATCCGCCCATTTCCAGTAAATAATGTCAGCCGCCAACTACCCCCTGTGCCTGCCAACAATGCCACAAATTCCTCAACATGACACTGCTAACAAAAATTCCCATGCTAACGCCTCTTTAAAACTTTAAAAAAAAAAGTTTTTAAACTTTAAAAAAAAACATTTTACAAAACTTTACACAACTTTGCTGTATTTACTTTTTCTAGGTTTTTTAGATTTTTACTGGTAGGCCTACATGTAAACATATAAACATAGTCTATTTAAAATAAGTATTATTATATGGTTTACTTTTCCAAACAGCTTCTTAATACATGTATTTGTAAGAAAGAAAAAACAGATTTTTTTTTTTAAAGATTCAGAAGATACATTATTCTGTATACAGTAGTTTTATGTTATGTGTGTCTTTTGTAAAATGATTTCTAATAAATTTAGTTATATTCAATTTCAAATGCAATCTGTGTAAAACCTGTTAAGGTACAAATATATGAAATTAAGAAATAATGTTGGAAAGTAAATTTAAATCTTATTTAGTAATAACAATTAATCTTGGCAAAACTGGAGATTTTTGAAGAAAGATTATACAAAATAGCAATATTAAAGAAAACCCACACAAAATCATACATTGTACAAAGCTTGAGTTTGTTAATATTTCATTTGATATCAATTAAAACATCTGATCAGAGAAATGTTGTAAATTGTATTCATACAGTGATCCTGATGCAAGGATAAAAAAAATTCTTTTTTCAATATGTAATTTTGAAGAAAAAAAGAGAAATCCTCAAGTAAATTTTATTAATGAAAAATAACAATTAAATAATCTCTTACCACATCGAAAATGCATCCAAAGGTGCATGCTTCGGGATACATGCAACACAGTGGCATCTTTTCCACAGCAATAAGTCCAGAACAGGTAGAACACATAGCTTTGCTTTGATGAGAGGAATTGAGGCCTCGGAGGGTTGCCTCATCCCTCCAACTTCTCTGGCTATTATTGTTTTGACTGCGGACTGGCCCCGAATGCTGAGGGAGGTCTGACCCCGACCCCCAGTGACGGCTAAGGTAATAGATCATGTCAGTTGCTAGGTTATGACACTTGACAGATTGCCAGCCATGCACTATACGCACACACACAAGACTGAAGCGGGCTTCCCTTGTGTGAAGCAGGAAGGACTACTCTCTCGAATCTCTACCGGGGCGAGAGGAGAGAAGATACAATCGTGTAATATGTACCTGGCTCTATAGTCCAGCCGGTATAATTGGAGATTGGTGTGGAACACACTGGCGGTTTCTCTCTTCCGGCTCACTCCAGGGGTGGAGCATTTGAGGATAAACCTCTAATGAGGTGAGAGGACAAGAAGATACAGTCGTGTAACATAACAGATTCTACAGTCGAGCCCGTATAACTTGATCACAGTATAAAGCCTGTATAACTTGATCACAGCATAATGCTAGCCAGCTTTTTACATCTGGTTCCTACGTGGGGTGGTGCAGAGGGGTAGAACATTTTTTTTAAAGACAAAGTGGAAAGTATGAATACTGATACAACTGTTGACTGTTACCCAGTTTCTGTGCATATATATATAAAACTGAAGCCATAGTGATTGGTTTAATTTTATCCAAAGACTTCTATACTTCTTTTTTTAATATAAAAAAATAAAAGAAAAAGAAGTCTAGAATTTTTGACTGGTTATGGAATATATGAAATGATAAAAATAATTTTCATCTTATATTTGTAGCCAGTTGAAGAGACCATAAAACTTGTGCATCCAAATATCTCTATTTAAAGGACAACTCAAAATCATTCAACTGACTATAAAATACTTTATTGGTTTATTCACCTTGGCGGTGTAATGGTTAAACTATCAGAGTTTTAAAACAAAATAACAGTAATTCCCATGAGATGAAAGGCAAAACACATATCCCAGCCCATGGTGATGTTGATAGGAAAAAATTTGTCTTTATGTAAAACACTGTAATCCCACTGGTTATTTACACAAGACAAAACCCTTTATAACATGTACAGGAAAAGTCAAATTCTCTTATACACTGTCTGCAATTTTCAATTTACGGTCACCCCAATTAAAGAAGTAGATTAAAAACAACAATTACAATCAATCAACAGCCTTGGCACTTAAGGAAATGGACGTGGCATAAAAATATGCTGTGGAGTTAAGAGTATAATATCTACTGGTTTTTAAAAACACTTTTGCACTATATGCTTAGAAGAAGAGTTTAATATGTCAGTATTACAATATATAAATAATTAAGTAGTATTATAATATATAAATAATTAAGAAAAAGACATAAAAACTGAACAAAAAAATACAAAATCAATGCTGCTGAATTCTGAAGATACTGGGATAATTCCCATGGCAATGTAAATTGCCATTGTTAAATCTAGCATACATACCATTATTATTTTAACTATAAAAATATACAATTTTACTATAAAATGTCTTCTTTTTTTTAAATTATACCATCAAAAAATGTCAAAATAATTTGATTTTAAATGTTGAGTCTTCAAAATTCAGCACACTTAGGCCAATGATCTTCTGGCTAATGTGAAGCAAGACATAGAACAGTGGTACAGTGCTTGATGCATGGTCAGTTTGGGATCAACCCCTGTTGGTGAGCCCATTAGCCTATTTCTTGTTCCAGCCAGTGCACCACAAATGGTATATCAAAGGCTGTGGTATGTGCTATTCTGTCTGTGCATATAAAAAGAGTATTAATGGCAAAATGTACCTGGTTTCCTTTTAAGACCAAGTTAAAATTACCACATTTTTTACATCCTATAGCTGATGATTAATAAATCAATGTGCTCTAGTGGTGTCATTAAACAAAACAAACTTCTTCTGCTGATGAATGGGACTAGTTTCAATGTTGTTATTATTTTACATTCATTACTGATTGGATGTTTTTTATGTGGTGTATTTTAATTGAAATCGGTTTCAGACAATAATATATCGAAGACATTTAAGTTAATAACTGTTTTGTAAACGGAACTAAATTTTTCTCCACTATCGGTGATTTAATTTGTATAATTTGTATCTGCATCTGAAGAGTTAGCAATCATTATGGTCTGGTGCTAATTTGTTATAGTTAATTAGTTGTATAGTTTACATGTCAGCAAGATAAATTCATTGTAGAAGATCACTTGGAATAAATAAATGTATTGTTGCCCTCTATTTGGCTCTTTAGTACTATAGAATGACATTGTTTTAAGAAAGGTTAAAAAGCAGTTCCACATAGCTACAGAATGACATTGTTTTAAGAAAGGTTAAAAAGCAGTTCCTGTGACACACAACAGTTAAATAGCCATTTTCATTATATAAGTATGCAAAATATCTCATAGAAATCTAAGTTGATATCTTTCACTAATCATGAAGTAAGAAAAACTGTGACAAAATTGTGGAATTCATACTCTCAGAACATTACTGGCAGAAACCCTTCTGGTAGTACAAGATGGCAACAAGATGCAAAAAGCACCAGCAGAAATGTTCTCCTTTTAATCTGGAAGTTTGTTGTTAGACCCTGCCATAAGATGGCAATTTCACTAAAACTACATTTGAATGTGATTTAGATAGTAAATAATGTCTAAAAGAAATAGAAAAATCAGGTGGCATGAGAAGAATAAACAAGAGTTTACTGTTATGTGCAGTAGACCATGAAAAGTAGGTCACAGTCACCTAGTAATAGTATGTGATACACTGCCATTCCAGGTTGTTCCTACATGTGAGGTTTGCTGGTCCTGTATGCATCTGTATGCAAGATATGGTCCAGACAAGAACACGTTAACAGATGTACAGACGGATGGACAATCAGTACCATACCACAATACAACCCACCACAGATAGGTGTATAAAAAGACTCATTTTAAATTCTAAATATTAAAAAAGAAACATCTTTCAGATTGCATGATCACACATTGTTTTTAGACCTAGTCTAAACATCTGACTGTAGATAGAAACATTCCCTCACACACCATAGGGATATGGATGCAAGAAATGTGAAACTTGTATGATGCCATGTTGGGGGGGGGGGGGGTGTTT
>JAECMU010045362.1:0-10516 GCA_016106625.1 Dracogyra subfuscus
CATATATAGATCTGGGAAGGGCACGGTTGCAAAGCAGGTAGGGCACAAAGGCATTTTCCTTGCTGTCGATAACGTTCGATTTTCAGGGCACAACGACAAGTAAGGAGGGCAACGAAGGCACTTGCCATCGTTGCCGTGGTAAAATTCGATGCCTGTAACTGTTGATAAAAAAACAAAAAACAACAACAGTATTTTAAAATAATTAACTTATTAATGTACCAGGTACATTTTGCATATTGAGATTTGTCAACAACACATAAGCTCATTAGGCACACTTTATGGTATGTTTAGAAAAAAAAACATACAAAAAAGAAAGGAAACAAGAACCTTTGTTAACAAAGTGTACATGTACTACAGTTTAAAGCTTACATCCCCCCCCCCCACCATACACACACACACACTGCTCACATACAACATGTATACAAAATTAGTAATTTTTTTATTATAGGTACTTTGTTATATCTACTTATTTCATGTTATTGTGTAATTAGTTATTTTTATTTATGTTTTGCAATTTATGTCATATTTTATAAATTATGTTAATAATTTATACATTGACTGTTTTGCAACATAAATGGTGACATGCAATCTTTAAAAAACTACTAAAAGACTGGTTACCGTTTTGCATTTTACGCTTGCACTGTACTACTATTAACATTAGTGTAACAAATCTTTGGGTACCAGTGCAAGCAAAAACATGACGGCAAACAATAAACTTTAGTTTTTTTCAGTGTTTACACTTTATAACTTGAATAAAGTTACATCGGTAGGTATACCGATGTCATCAGTGGGTCAAAGATTACTGTTTACCACCTATTTGTTAGTAAAATATTGCGTGTGATTGCAAATCGAAAGAAAATAACTTATTTTGTAGATGTTTCTTTTGTTTTCGTACATTCCGGGCTCTCACAAAGTAACTATTACTGGCCCCAATCCAAAAACCTCGGGCATCGGGCCACCGTATTCTAGAAGCCCTGCAATATAAGTCGGCAAATTTAGAATTCTGCTGTCCGGAGTTTTCCGAAGCTTAGCTGTGCTTAATACTAATAATAGGGGTGGGACTTAGCCCAGTGTTACATCGCTCGCTCGATGCGCGGTTCGTCTGGGATCGATCCCTGTCGGTGGGCCCATTGGGCTATTTCTCGTCACAGCCAGTGCACCATGACTGGTCTCTCCCTGTCTGTGGGATGGTGCATATAAAAGATCCCTTGCTGCTAATTGGAAAGAGTTGCCCATGAAGTTTCGACAGCGGGTTTTCTATCTCAATATCTGTGTGGTCCTTAACCATATGCCTGACGCCATATAACCATAAATAAAATGTGTTGAGTGCGTCATTAAATAAAACATTTCTTTCTTTCTAGTGATTAATATGTGAATTGTTTTAATCAGTTAATTCGAAAATGATCGATGTAAAGGTATTTGACGTGAAACATAGGATTGTTGTGATATGAGAGCGGAAATCTTTGCCACCTTTTTGGTTGTTGGACATTGCCAAAAAAATACATAGCTTGGACTCTGACTGTAATGAGAGCATATTAATTCAAATGTCAGTCTAGTTCTTTTACAGTCAGAGTACTCGGGCTAGATTCAGAGTAGTTCATCAAGATTAACTTGCACTTGTAAACAAAGTTAATCTTGATGAACATGATTCGGAGTAGGCCTACTCTACCAATCAAGAGCTAGACCAACACTTGGACTGTTATGCTGATATAATTGGATATTTATTTTATTAAAAACAATTATGAATTAGGGATTAATTTAAAACTTATGGCACCATGTTTCAAACGTAGCCTCTCTCAATCAGAATAGTGCAACAAATGCACACACACCCAAAACTATATGAGGGTTAAACCTACCTCACTCACTAAATCCTGATTGAAGTGCTTCTGTCATTATTAACAAAATAAATCGCCCAATGACAACTGTCAAAAGTCCCCGTCATTTTTAATTTTAAATATGCTACATAAAGGGAATCAACTCGCTGTGTACGTTAAGAAAAGTATCGACATAACTTGCCCCGTACACTATAGGGGTAATCATCTTATTCCAGCTGGTGTATCATAGGTTGTGGTACATTTTGTATGTGCTATCCTGACTGATAGATCATATATGCATGTATATATAAGACCCCTTGCTACTAATGAAAAAAGGTTCAGGATTTAGCTCAGTTGAATAAGAGGCTTGCATTGCAGAATCGAACCTCCTTGGTGGATCCATTCAACTGATTGGTTTTTCCTGTTCCAACCAGTGTGCCACAACTGGTGTGGTGTGTTTTCCTGTCTGTGGGGAAAAAGCATATAAAATATCCCTTGTTGTGTTATTACTGTTAAACAAGCTTTCGTTTCATATGTTTATGTGCAGAGTGAAATAATTTTCAGTTGTCACAAGCTTAGCGAGTGACAATGAAAATTATTTTACGAGGGAAATTTATAAACAAGATACGAAATGGTACCAAGTTTAATATCCTAAAAACATGGATGAGATCGACTAAGTGACAAGTATGCTACAACACCAACTGAGTTGGTGACTTGATGTCTGTTGTGTAAAAAAAAAATTTTGATCAAATTACAGGGTATAAATGTTTTTCTGACAACCAATATGTTGTTTGTGTGGTTTTAGTGTTTACACAACTTTCTTCAGTAGTTAAATACAAATGAAAAGGTTTAAAATGGGCAACGATAATCAAACGAGAATCGAAGATGAGTAATTTTTGTAGCTTTTCTCCATCAAATGTCCTATCATAAATATGAAAATATTTTTATTTTGTTTACTAGGACTAACTTGAAAGCTGCCAGGTGAAAATAAAAATTAAAAGCTAGTTTTGATTTGTAGGAAATTAGAAATTCTGTAAAATGCTTTTCATAGTCAGTGATAGAAATGAGAAGAATTTTGTACTAGTCCACTGGACAAATACATCTAAAAATCTACTTGTCCACCAATATTTTCACTTATCCGAATAAATAGTTTGTTTTATTCAAGCACCAGGATACTGTTTTTGATTGATCAAAAGGAAACTACTGAATATTTTACTTGTCCACTGGATAACCACCGAGGCACATTTTGTTTGTTAGAAAAAAGAAAACAAATTCATACATTAAATTTAGGACATGTATTACCTATGCAGGGTATGCACTTGGAATATTTTTTGACTGGCCATTCGGGCCACTCACAGCAACACTTTGACTCGCCCGTACAACTTTTGAATGCCCCTCAACCAAAATTTGTTTTAAAAAATAACTTAAATTGCACTTTAAAAAACATGTTATCTTATACAAAGAATAGTAACAACACAAAAGAAGGAAGCAGAACTTGTTTTAGTTTTATTACAAACTGTTGTAATTAAATTATAATTATTATGTTGTTACACGACCCACACAATCAAACATCCGGAATGTTTTACCAAGGTTTGGTCATAGAATGAATAAGGTGCTTTTGTGACTGTATGACGAGGAATTAAAACAATTACTAAGCTGACAGCAATCTGTACAAACAATAATCACATCCACTAGTCTAGAGAAATCAACATACAACACACGTTAAAGGCATAATTATCATAATTTAACGGGAGCATGTCATCTTGCCCCAAAACCAACAAGTGTTCACCCCCAACACGATTGGTCAAATCCCTACACTGTTTAGTCAACTCGTATCTTTACCCTTTTAAAAAGTAATATACCAACATTTTAAGCTAATGTGCATTAAATATGGCTGAATATGCACACCAGTTGGAGTCCAAAAGCCTTGCCTGATCATTCCTTTAAGGAAATAAGGGAAAAACACAAACATCATTAAATTAGGCTTGACAGTTTATTGTAATAGAATATTATTTATCCGATATTAAGGTCTCTGCAATATAAAAGCATTTAATAAGCAGTGGTAATAGCAGAGTTTCACTGTAATATTAATAAATAAAATGACACTAAAGTTGTAGATGTCGATTTTTAATTTTGTCAAAATTACTTATGGACAGTAAAGTTTTGGGTGATATAATCTAATAGTGTTTATTTATGTATGTACCTTTGGCCTTTTAATTCATTAATGACATTGGCAGTATTTGCTCAACTGTTTGAAAACATGTTATCAAAGTCTAGAGTACTTTTCCCCACTTTAACCAATCCCTCCTCCCCCCCCCCCCACACACACACACACTGGCACTTTACAGCTTGATTGCGAACTGCTTTCATAAGAAAGCTCATGGATTTTCGTAGAGATAGTCAAATGTTTAGCCCTGTGCAGCTTGTTGGCTGTTGATGATCACTTATAAACTTTTGTATAATTTTGTAGACTTGGCATTTTAATAAATTTTAAACTTTTGTTAACTTTAATTTCTATCCAACTTAAACATGTAACATGAATGTAGATTTTTTTTCTTTCCACAGAGGACATGTATGTGGAACACAATGCCTGTATGTGTATAATAGTATTATACTTTGACGCTGGACATGGCAGCAACAGGTGTCATCTTTGTTGAGCAGAAAGTTCTCTTGCAGTTCGCAGAAATACAGCATCTTACACAGCTGGATGCCAACAAACAAATATTACTACTTGTTCAACTGTTCAATTGGTATGTTTTTGTCCAAGTCAAGTAGTCCAGTAGTGAGTGAATTTGATAAATGATTAAATTGTTGAGATATAAAATGTTTTGCATATATATATATAACTGAAACTTGGTTTTAATAGCCATTCTTAGGTGCTAAAACCTGAGATACAGTTCTAACAATTAGTGTATACTAGTATATGTTTATTACCCCAGGGGTCACTCATAACAGAAAATATTTTGTCAGTGAGAAATTTTCTGCATTGATCTAATAACAAACAATACTATTGGACAATTTGACACTTACAAATCAATAACGTGATTAAATTACAAAGAAAGTGGTTTACATAATTTCTATACAGAATGGCCTTTGTGCATGTGCATCAAAAATAAAGGCTTTTAGTAATAAAAAAATAGCAGAGGTAATAAATAGAATAACAACTCAGTACCAGTTATTAATAAATTTATGTCCCTCGTGAAATAATTATTTCACTTGGGACATAAAGTTGATAGTAACTGGTAACTTGTTTATTATCCTCTATATATTTTCACTTTTGAAAGTCAAGAATTCTAGCTATATCTGAAGTACTGTCTAAATTGAGATACAGAGCAAAAGTTGCTTGTGAAGTTGGTCAGTTCAAATAAAACAAGTTATGTGTGGTTCTAAATGAAAAAATTACGATAGTTACATGTAGGTAGGCTATAACGTTTTCTCTTTTTTATTAATTCCTAAAATCTTCGCAAACAGCAATAAAGTGATATTTCAAAACCTATTCTGCATTCTATCACTGTTTTAAAAATAATTAGGTGACATTTTTTTCTTTTTAGCGCAAAGAAACAGTCATTCTGTGCAAGAAGCCTAGATTTAAAAGTAAATAAATAAAATACTCTGTTACTAATTTAATATACTAGAATAATTTTCCTTGTCATTTTAGTGTAAAATCTTTTGAGGTGCATATCAAGAATGCTGAAGCAATTCCAGAACAGTCAGTGATAAAAGACTTCTTCAGCAAACTGTGTACAATTATAGCTTGTCAGCAAGAAGATGCCTCTACTGAGCCTACTGCCAAGATTATACCCAAGACTGAACCTCTGACTGATGATGTCTCGGACAATGACTACACCGAACCTATCGAGGAGGACCTGCCTGAATATGGTCTTCTTGACAAAAGTGTTGTGAAGGACGAACTAAGCACAATAGCTGTGTCCAGCTCTTCATGGACCACACCATCATCCACATCTGTCAAGCCAGAACTTTCAAGGGACGTTGCATCTGCACTTAACGACACAATCATTGCCATTTCAAATCATGAGTCTGCTTTGATCAGTAGTCTTGCTCTCACAACAGACACTTCTAGTACAATTGCCGCTTCACAGGTTGGTCTAACTGATTTGTCTGCATGCATCTCTGCTGCTGTTGCTAATAGTACTGATGAAGATACTGCAGATGCAAAGCCATTCTATACAGAAACAAAGACATTGATGAGTGGTGTCAGAAGGTCAGCCAGACACACACGCTTACCTGTGAAACTTAATTCTGAAGAGTTTGTAGGACTCCAAGATGCTGCAGCAAAACCAGTGAAACAAGCTGCTGCTACAGTAAAATTTGCTGAACATGTGGGAACAAAATCAGCAAAGCAGTCAACAACAAAAGCGGTTCAGCAGCTAAGAACAAAATCAGCTAAGCAATCAACAACAAAAGAAGTAAAACAACGGGTACTGAAATCAACAAAGCAAACCTTAGTGAAAACAAAACATACCATGGTTAAAACGGGACAAGATGTGTCGGTATCACTAGAGAAAGGTAAAAAAGCTGCGGTACAGCAGACTCGAAATAGAAAAACGGCACCTAAGTCACTAAAGCAAGGTCCAGAGGCTTCCAGTAGAAGAGCTGCACTGAAATCATTGAAATCCGTACGTAAGCGAGTGGGAAGACCAATAAAACATAAAAACCCAGCAACTCTGGAAAGTCTGGCTGAAGAAACACCAGTTGAAAATCAACCCAAAATATCAAACATTGACACCCAAAGCAGCAAGGCTGAATTATTTGCAGAACAAAATACAGGTAAGAAAAGTATGGTTTAATTCTCTTTTAGTTGATATTTAAAACATAAAACTCATCTTAGATTACAAATCTATGTTGTAGATCCACTACTAGATAGTTTAAAAGTTCACCCCAGTCCCATCATGATCGGTGCAATAAATGTATATCAGTCCAAAAAACAACCATATCTTAGCTTAGTTATGTCTTTCAACCTGTTTGGTGAAAACGTTTCTAAGGTGGATTTGTGTCCTGCACCAGATACCATGCATGGTTAGCATAACGGTGTCCAGTTTTAAAAATCTACTGTAAAATTAAAAAGGAAATTTATAATCTTTCAAAGTATTCAAGGTCATGAAATGTTATTTTTCAGTAACCCAGATAAACTTGATTTTAAATATGGGAGAATATACTTATAAAGAAGTGTTAATTTGTGAAGAATAATTCACATGCTCCTTAAGCGTGAGTTAATTATTGTTCAAGAATATACATATCTTCAACTTAATCTATCGGTCATTAAATTTTGAACAGTTTGACAGATTTTAGGAATACAAAAAATTAGTACAAAAACACCTACCCTAAAACAAAATTTCACATGTAACCAGAACCACACATACTTGTTTATTTGGTTTTATTAACAAACCTACCTACATTCATACATACAATTAAATTTTCATTACAGTCATTACAATATTATTTATAACATCATCCCATTGGTCCAGCAACAGCAGTTTGTTCATTTCTCGATGAATAGATGAATGTAAAAATTATGTCATCAGCAAATGTCATACCCGATGACATCATTTTATATTGATGTTTCAACTGCAATTATAAGTATATTGTTTGTTATTTCTTTTAAGTTCATCTGGGTATGAAAATAAAATCAGAACGTCTTCACCAATTCTCAATTTGCGGATGGTTTTTTTTTTCATTTCCAGGTGAACGTAAAAGAAATAACAGACATTCCTTAATTATATTAATATAATAAAGTTGCTTTAAAGGTGAATGTTTACTTTATACGAAATCCTGATTTAATTTTCTTTTTTTATTATCATTTATTTTGTTTTATTTTTAAATTCTTTGTCAGTGCCTTTTGTTTGTGTTTGTTTTTGTTTTAGCTCAGGGCCATACCCTTGTCGCGCGGGGGGGGGGGGGAGGGGGGTTCAATTGCCCCTCTGAGAATCGTAACTTTTGTTCTTTTTATTTTTACTCCAGAAAGTAGCATACACAGCTCTGTGTTTCATTTGTTTATAAAAAGTAGTGCACACGCCCCACCCACCCCCCGGATTTGGATTAGGGTATGGCCCTGTAGCTGGTATCAGTTATTTGTTTGGTACTTAGAACTTAATGGCTTGCAATTCGGTTAATCACTGTCATTTCATTCTTCAGTTCATCTGCCTGAATTACAATCGGGGATGTGATCCTCCTTTCAAATATGCCAATGAAAGAATAATTTAGAAACTGTAATATGTTTATCAATTGTGTGTGTTGTCTGGCAGAATAAATAACACCAGGTTATCTTTTTTCAGACAATTCCATTCAGAAAGGTGAAAATACAGACACAACTGAATTGCAATACATTTGTGCAGTGTGTAATTTAAAATTTGAGGACATAAGTAAATATGTTGATCATGTAACCTTGCATCCCACACCCAACACTGATGAACTAAACTGTAAGGAATGCGGACTTCGTTTAAAGACAAAATCAGCACTTATTCAACACCAGCGTTCACATGTTGCCAAAACCATCAGTGATGTTTCTTGTCCAACGTGTGGAAAAGTCTTCTTGAAAAAGAAGTACCTAAAACCTCACATGCTGCGTCACCAAGGAGACAAAAATGTTTTATGCGACTCGTGCCCTGCAAGGTTCTACGACAGGAAGGGACTGTATGTCCATTACAACAAAGTCCACTTGGGAAAGATCAGAAATCTGGAAGCCAAATTCTTCTGCAGTTACTGTCCATTTAAGAGCTATCGCAAACGAGATCTCGACAGGCATTCTGTGGTTCACACAAAGACAAAGAACTACGTTTGTGACATCTGCGGAGTCAGACTTGCTCATTTTACCAGTCTGTCCATTCACAAACGACTTCATTCTGGAACGAAACCGTTCAAGTGTGACATTTGCCAAAAGGAATTTTCGCAGAAGATTTCACTTCAGAACCACGAGAGAATCCACACAGGTGAGAGACCCTATAAGTGCGACCAGTGTTCGCGTGGGTTTCAGACGTCCTCTCATCTGTCTAGACACAAGATCACACACAGCCAGGACTTGCTGTTTCAGTGTAAATTCTGTGATAAGTGTTTCGCACGTCCATTTCAGGTGAAGAAGCACGTTAAGGAGAATCATTCTGATCCAGATTTAGAGAGTGATGCTCTTACGTATGAGTATATAAAAGTTGAGGCTGATCCAGAGGATGTGTCCTTTCAGGACGAACTTGTGTGTGACAGTGATATTCAGTATGAATCTATAGTAATTGAGTATATCAACTAAACATGGAATTGTTTTGTTGAAATGCACGTGTGTGTGTATGTGTGTGTGTGTACACTTTTACAAGTGATAACGTTCCCATTTGTGGCATGAAATATGTACTTGACTTGAGGTGATTTCAATTTACTTTTTGCATTTAAGTTTTAACATGACATCGTTCCATCATTTCTATGCATTAATATTTTAATTTGGTATAATATAGTTTTGTTATCAGCTTGTCGTTCAGATTATTTATTTAGGTAAAAAGATAATGTAACTTAGTTTGAAAAGCTGAGAACAAGGTCGTACGGTTGAAGATAAATTTGCTGGACTACCTGTATGACCCATTAGTCATACGTGTACTAATTTTTGTTATGATCAAGATGTCTGACAAAAGTGACATGAAGACTGGAAACACATTGAATAATTTAAAATAAGCTAATATTAACAATCAATAGTAATTTTGATTTATGTGATGTCCTTGATGTGCACGTGGCTTGGATTAAAAATGATAATAAAAAATTAAAATCAAACGGGGGGAAAAAAACAACCTTGTATTTTAAGGTAATTCTTTAATTAGGTTATTCATAACATTATAAATGCCTTGGTCTATTAATTTATTTATTGACTTGAGGTTATACAATAAAAATCGACTATACAACGTACTGAAAGAAAGAAAGAAAGAAATGTTTTATTTAACGACGCACTCAACACATTTTAGTTACGGTTATATGGCGTCAGACATATGGCTAAGGACCACACAGATTTTGAGAGGAAACCCGCTCTCACCACTTCATGGGCTACTCTTATGTCGATTAACAGCAATGGAACTTTTATTTGCACTTCCCACAGGCAGGATACCACAAACCATGGCCTTTGCTGAACCAGTTATGGAACACTGGTCGGTGCAAGTGGTTTACACCTACCCATTGAGCCTTGCGGTGCACTCACTCAGTGTTTGGAGTCGGTATCTGGATTAAAAATCCCATGCCTCGACTGGGATCCGAACCCAGTACCTACCAGCCCGTAGACCGATGGCCTAACCACGATGCCACCGAGGCCGGTTACAACGTACTGAATGTAAAAGTGATATTGATTAGAATACGCAATGGTTCATCATGCATGTAATTTCCTGTGTAACATTTGGAGGAATCAACGTGCATTTACTTTAGTTGTTAAAGTTCCTATACTATCCACACTGAATGTGTACATTACACTAAACCCTTTAATCGCTTTATTCTTGTATTCATTTTTTTTTTTCTCTATTTCTATTATATACATTATTTTAATACTTGACCTATCTGAGCAATTTGTGATTTTAAAAATGCCAGCGTTTATATATATACTAGTATATATTAATGTAAAGGATGATTTTTGCCGTTTACCGTGCTTTTGTGGAAAATTAATTACTAAAATGTTGAGTTGTGGGGAAAACACTCCTAAAAATAATTTGTGTAGAGGCCATGTG
>JAECMU010045367.1:1229-13168 GCA_016106625.1 Dracogyra subfuscus
AACGCATTTCAGACGAGTAAGTTATGATATAAATGATTATAGCCTATACAATTAAATGTTTAACAGTTTTCAATAACCCCAAATTTATTTTAGCCGTATTATACGGCCATAGGCACATATATACGGTATCATACACGTATAGCCCCATGGACCCAATTCACAAAACATTGTAAGCCTATATATATATATAGTTTTGCACGTAAACGCAAGTCTACGACTAAAACACAGTTCAACAAATATAGTTAGAAGAACAGATATTTCATTTTCTTTTATCTTTAAAATACACTATCTTCCGTAATGATGTAATTTTCTGCATGAAATAGACGCCAAACACGTGTATAGGTAGTACTAAACCAAATAACTTCCGGCTGGGTTAAAGTTCGAGGTGCACCCAACTTTTGATAGAGAATCGAACACCACAAGTCCTGTGATTGGTTATAAATGTGTGTGTGTTGGTTGTAAAAAAATAATAGTTTCATCTCGGTAAAAAAAAATGCAATTTTATTTGATCTAGTACCAATGGGTCATGTATGGTGTACCTGTAAACAAAGTACTCGAATTTTGTGCGGAACTAGGGTAGTCATAGACGCTGCCCGTTATCTCAGAACCGAGCAGCTTGACCCTCAATTTTCTCTGGATCACTTGAAGTGTGAGGGGTGGTAGTATTTATATCCGTGGCGTTTATGTTGATTGATACGCTGCAGGTACGAGTTTTAGCCACATAATATGTTACTATTGTCGTCGATTTGGTGGTATACACCCTAAACGCACGACCGGTAAAACTGCTAGTAGCAGACGTTAACGTACGATGTTTAGTGAAATGGGGCCCCAGATATTTAAATTGACCTCGTTTTGAAACGACTAGTAGTTCACCATAACCTTTAATTTTGTGAATGGATTGTTGAAATAAAAAAATAAAGGGGAACACTTTTCCCGAACGTTTCCATCATTTATGCAAACGACCACCCGTCTCATACGCTCATGTCAGACGCCTATAGTAAGTAGACAAGTTATATAATTGAAGTGTATTTCCCTCCAGATATCGTCTTCACTCGTGTTTTCTGTCCTTGCTGCCTTGTTTGTGTTCATCGCTGTTGGTAGCTGTCTTCTCTTGGATTTGGCGACAGGTTGGGCAACATTTGGTAAGTATATTTTGATAGCAAAGAAATTTGGCATTTTGTCACCAAATCCCAATACATAGCCCTAACAGTCTTGCCACCCCAACCTCAAGTCTGAGTAGACCTATTCTGTCATTGGCGAGCTAGACGGATATATACGGGCCCGCATATAGTCTTTATGAACTTTAACTCTCTTATGGACTGTTCAGCAACATAGGTACTGGATGACAGGATAATCAACTTATTTCCCAATGATACTGGTTACTGCATAGTTAGCCACTGTAATACGGTGGCGGTATATTTTGCCGTTATTGACGTTGTAGACGAGTATGTGGAAGTTACTTTGTCACTAACTACCAAAATCAACATTACTGGGGAGAAAAAACAACAACAACAAAACAACAAACAAACAACACCCCCCGAAAAACAAAAAACAAATCCCTCAAACAAAAAACCAAACAAAAAACCCCAAATAAACCCAGAGAGAAAGACAGAAGAAAAATGAGTTCGATTAATGATCAAAACCAAAGAAAGAACAACAAAACAAACAAAATGATATATGTAAAGTCTGATCATGAGTTTCATATCGAAAGTATTCAAGAAATGTCTACTGTTGTTTTTAAATAACACTTTGTTGAAATAGCAGACCCTTCCCTCTCCCTAACATCGGACAAACCGTCAGTACTATTTCCCCTGGATATATGGTTAAAAACCACATAGATAATGAGAAGAAAACCCATTGCTACAACGGGTTTCCTCTCCTCTGTGTGATCTCCAATCATATAGCCGATGATTAATAAATCAGTGTGTTCTAGTGGTGTCGTTAAACAAAACAAACTAACAAAATCTTTAATAAAATTTAAACAGGAGTTCTCTTATCGTAATTGGCTATGCAAGTTTCAGAGATCGCAACACAATTTTAAAACATTTAACCAGTAATTGCTAATCAAAAATATATTCATTAACTTCCAAGATTTTAGGATACGCAATTTTTCTCGCTGGCAGAAACGCTGACAGGGAAAGCTCGAGAGCTCAGTGGTAAAATATTTCGCTTGATGCACTGTCGGTCTAGGATTAATCTCTGTCAGTGGACCCTTTGGGCTATTTCTCTTTCCAGTCAGTGTTCCACAAAGACAGTGCAATGTACTATAGAATGTTGTATAAAAACTACCCCTTTCTGCTAATAAAAAACGTATCCCATGGTGTAGTAGCAATGGGTTTTCTTTTCATTATCTATGTGGTCTTTAACCATAATATATCCAGGGAATATTTTGTTCAGTATCGCCTCGCGATTGGCTATGCAAGTTTCAGAGATCACTACACAATTGTAAAACATTAACGAGTAATTGCTAATCAATTTTAAATTGACTAGAGATACAGCTAATCAAGACTGAAAAAAAGTTCCATGCATAACTATTGTTAAAACAATTTGGTTTTCTTGTTAAACAAACATTCCTTTCCTTTCCTTTTGTTCAGATTCTCAATACCAAGGCAGTGGTATACACGAGCACAACCGGATGTGGTGGATGGGTTTCCTTAGAGCTGCTGGCGAAGAGATTGGCTGGAGGTCATTTCTCTTACCATGCCTGATGGAGAGATTTACAGCACCCATAGCTCTGATCATCAGGTTTGACCTTCTCTTAATCGTTTCTCTTATCCTGCTTGATTTAGAGATTTACGGCACCCAAAACTCTATCAGGTTTGACCTTCTCTTAATATTTTCTCTTATCCTGCTTGATTTAAAGATATACAGCACCCATGGCTCTGACCATCAGGTTTGACCTTCTCTTAATGTTTTCTCTTATCCTGCTTGATTTAGCGATTAACAGCACCCATAACTCTAACCATCAGGTTTGACCTTCTCTTAATGTTTTCTCTTATCCTGCTTGATTTAGAGATTTACCGCACCCATAACTCTGACCATCAGATTTGACCTTCTCTTAATCGTTTCTCGTATCCTGCTTGATTTAGAGATTTACAGCACCCATAACTCTGACCATCAGGTTTGACCCTCTCTTAATGTTTTCTCTTATCTTGCTTGATTTAGAGATTTACAGCACCCATAACTCTGACCATCAGGTTTGACCCTCTCTTAATGTTTTCTCTTATCCTGCTTGATTTAGCGATTAACAGCACCCATAGCTCTAACCATCAGGTTTGACCCTCTCTTAATGTTTTCTCTTATCCTGCTTGATTTAACGATTACCGTTGACTCTTTATAATGACTGATGAATCAGGTTTGACTTTTTCTTACTATGCTGATCCATGGACAAGCTTACGGACTATTAGATTTGATTTTCTCTGCTTAATGATGATATTTGCAACACCCTTAGCTTTGGACGACTGCCCAATCGTCCGAATATCCGATATTCTGAAGGTCCAGTAGTAGTCTGAAGACGCGATAGATTCAAAACCAGCATACATCATCGTCTCAAATCAAAGTCTTGTATATGATTGCACGTGATCGCTCGGCCTTCTGGTTTAAACACCATTGTATTTGCGCAACACTTGCGGTTTTGAGTTTTGGTAATGGTTTTTTGTTTGTTTTTTGTTTATTTGTTTGTTTTTTGTTTTTGTTTTAAATATAGTCTGAACTGGCGCTATGTCCATCACTAAGGCAATTAATTGCTGAGCTTGACCGATTTCAAAAATGTAACTTCAGGGTGTATACCACCAAATCAAATCCCATAGACGACAATAGTAACATATGTGGCTAAAACTCCTACCTGCAGCGTATCAATCAACATAAACGCCACGGATATAAATACTACCACCCCTCACACTTCAAGTGATCTAGAGAAAATTGGGGGTTAAGCTGCTCGGTTCTGAGATAACGGGTAGCGTATATGACTACCCTAGTTTCGCACAAAATTTGAGCACTTTTTTTTACAGGTACCCCATACATCTTTCAAGCACAAGGCTACTTGACACATTGGTAGTAGATGAAATATAATTGCATATTTTTTTTACCCAGATAAAACTATTATTTTTTACAACCAACACACTCACATTTATAACCAATCACAGGACTTGTGGTGTTTGCTTCTCTATCAAAAGTTCGGTGCACCTCAAACTTTGACCCAGCCGGAAGTTATTTGCTTTAGTACTACCTTTAATACCATAATACTCAATAATACATCTCACAGGTTCTAATTTGTCTCGACCCCTCCCCTCAAACCCATCTGGCTTACATCCAGCAGCCCAATGGCAAAGCCTAATGTGTGCTTAGTATAGGATCAGTCTGGGCTATTTCTTGTTCCAGCCAATGCACCAGGACTAGTGTGTTCAAAAGCTGTGGTACATGCTGTCCTGTCTGTGGGAAAGTGCATATAAAAGATCCCTTGCTGCATTAAGAAATATGAAGTGGCTTTCCTCTGATGACTACAAATGTTTGACATTCAATAGCCGATGATTAATTAATCAATGTGTTCCAGTGGTGTCATTAAACAAAACAAACTTTAACTTTTTACTTCCAGCAGGTGATTTAAAAAAAATTAACAGCTTGGCCTTATTTTACTTGCTATTTCAAGCCCTGTACACTGGTCAGCTCCACATAAGACTACAATATTCTAAAAAGCACTTTCTCACAGAGTAGGATTTTTTATTATTTTTTTTAAAAATTTTATGGTTTGTTTAACGATGCACTGAACACATTATAATTACGGTTATATCGGCGTCGGACATATGATTATGTCGAGAAAAAACCCCAGTGGTTAGCTAACGGGGATTGATCCTAGACCAACCGCGCATCAGGCGGGCACTGTACCACTGGGCTATGCTGCCCGCACACAGAGTAGGAAGGAAGGAAATGTTTTATTTAACGAGGCACTTATCACATTCTATTTATGGTTATATGGCATCGGACACATGGTTAAAGACAACACAGATATTGAAAAAGAAAACCCGCTGTCACCAGTTCATGGGCTACTCTTTTCGATTAACAGTAAGGGATCTTTTATATGCACCATCCCACAGACAGGATAACACATACCACAGCCTTTTATATACCAGTTGTGGTGCACTGGCTGGAGCAAGAAATAGCCCAATGGGCCCACCGACAGGGATCGATCCCAGACTGACTGCACATCAAATGAACAGTATAATGTTTTATTTACACTGGCTGCAATGGGCAATAACTGGCTGTGCCATTAACAGGGATTGATCCTTCAACCCATCACATGACAGGCAGGTGCCTGACCATTGAGCTACTCGTGCCAGCTGGAATGATCAGATTCTCCTTTCCATGCTTTTTTCGAGTAAATAAAGAAATTAAAAATACTAAACTAAAGACATTGATCATGATTACCTGTTTTTATTCGAATATCGGAAAATATGGCCACCGATCCTTCCTCTTCAAACAGTGGAGCTAGTCGGACTATTGGGGTGCCACTAAATTCAGCTCCTGTAGATCAAAATGAACACAGTTCAATCAGTAACAACCATGCAAGGACATTTATTAATAATTTTCACTCATTTATCATTTCAAAGTGAACATAACATAGTTATTCAACTTAGTTTGTTTACATGCCAGTTATCTCCCCTTGATTTTAAGACCACAAGTGATGATAAGATACTGGCCTCAGTGGTGTTATGGCCAAGTCATCAGACTAAGGCTGGTAGGTTATGGCTATAATTAGGTTTTTAATGTGTTCATATACCTTTATGGTTTTGAACACGGCTGGTAGGTACATGGTTCGCAGCCGGGTACCGGTTCCTATCAAGAGCGAATTTTAACGGCTCAGTGGGTAGGTATAAGACTTTTTCTGTCACTAACCACTAATCACAAACAACTAACCCACTGTCCTGGACAGACAGCCCAGATAGCTGAGGTGTGTGTGCCCAGGAGAGCGTGTTTGAACCTTAATTGGATATAAGCACTAAAATAAGTTGAAGAAACAAGAAAGATGATAAGATGTCCCTGTCAGGAATAATTTATTTCATTGTATCGGTAAATAATTAGTTAAATAGGCTTTGATTAAATAAGCTGTTATAAACATATTATGTCTTGACAGTTATTTCCATCCATTTAAATTATTCATGTTAAATTATTTATCCCATTATTGACTGGGTCATTGAGATTATCTTGTGATAATCCTGTCTGCTTTGTACAATATTTTAAATTTACACCCAATAGCTGATGTATTTGTCATGCTGAGGTATTGTTAAACATTCATTCATTCATTGTACAATTATGACAATGGCAACAGAAACTACTACTATTACTGCTACTAGTACTACTACTACATGTACAACTACATCTTCAACTACTACTACTACTACTATATAACAACTACATTTACTACTGCTACAAGTATTATTGCTACTGTGATCAAAACAATTATGACATATGATAAAAAAACACAGCAGCTATTACTACTACAACTACTATTACAATTATAGCAACTACATACACTACTTCTACAACTAATACAACTACACTTCCTACTACAACTACTGCTACTACAAGTACTGCTGCTACTAAGATTAATACAACAACTACGACAACCTTCAATAAAAAGCTCAACATCATCACATGTTCCTGCATTGGACTGTACACTGAAGTCTGGGAGAAGGTCACCAGCAAATGTCCTTGACACTGGTTCTCTTAGCCACTCCAGAGATGTCAGAGGGAATTCTTAAAATGCAAAAACAAATACTAGTATATAATAATAATAATAATAATAATAAAAAAGTCATCAAAGAAACGTTCGATAAAAACAAACAAGATGTGATAACAATAAATGAAAGAAAGAAATGTTTTATTTATTGACGCATTCAACACATTTTATTTTCGGTTATATGGTGTCGGACATATATAGTTAAGGACCACACAGATATTGAGAACAGGCTGGTAGGTACTGGGTTCGCAGCCCGGTACCGGCTCCCACCCAGAGCGAGTTTTTAAGGACTCATTGGGTAGGTGTATGGCCGCTACACCCTCTTTTCTCTTTCACTAACAATAACAACTAACCCACTAATTTCTATTCTGTCCTGGACAGACAACTCAGATAGCTGAGGTGTGTGCCCAAGACAGGCGTGCGCTATAACAGCTTGCTCAGAATGTGCACGTTAAACAATATTGAAAATGAAAATGAAATGATATTGAGAGAGGAAATCTGCTGTCGCCACTTCATGGGCTACTCTTTTTGATTTGCAGCAAGGGATTTTTTATATGCACCATCCCACAAACAGGGTAGTACATACCATGGCCTTTGATATACCAGTTGTGGTGCACTGGCTGGAATGAGAAATAGTCCAATGAGCTCACCAATGGGGATCAATCCAAGACCAATCTCGCATCGAGTGAATACTTTATCACTGGGCTCCGTCCCGCCCAACAATAAATAATGCTTTTTTTTCTTCTTTTTTTTTGGTTTGTTTAAAGACGCACTCAACATATTTTAATTATGGTTATATCGGCGTCGGACATATGGTTATGTCGAGAGAAAAAACCCAGTGGTCAGCTGACGGGGATCGATCCTAGACCGACCGCGCATCAGGCGGGCACTGTACCACTGGGCTATGCTGCCCGCTATAAATAATGCAGTCATTTTACAATATCAAGAGAAATCATATACTTATGGCTTTTAGTTTAAAATACACTGATCTGTCCTTAAATATCCCTTTCATATTTCCTTTAAATACACTATGCCCCATACAGGAAAGGACAACCTACCAGTCCCAGAATAATGGTTGGAATGGGAAATAATCTAACATATTCACTGGTGGGGATGGATGATGTGACCTCCAACAGTTTTTGGTTTTTTTTTGGTTGGTTGGTTTGTTTAACGACGCACTCAACACATTATAATTATGGTTATATCGGCGTCGGACATATGGTTATGTCGAGAAAAAACCCAGTGGCTAGCTGACGGGGATCGATCCTAGACCGACCGCGCATCAGGCGGGCACTGTACCACTGGGCTATACTGCCCGCCTCCTCCAACAGAAACTTCACCAGACATGTAGCCACCATCTGCTAAAATATGGGCTACATATATTCAAAGTTATCTTAACATTACGATATTGTAAAACCATATTAGGCTATGACATGACACTTGTCATAGACTATGATTTTGTTTGTTTGTTTATTTTGTTTAACACCACCAGTTGATTTATTAATCATCGGCTACTGGATGTCAAACATTTTGAAATATTGACAGTCTTAAAAAGAAAACCTGCTACATATTTTTCATTAGTAGCAAGGGATCTTTTATTTACACCATCTCACAAACATGATAGCACATACCACAGCCTTTGATATATTAGTCGTAATGGTCTGGCTGGAACAAGAAATAGCCCAACAGGAATTGATCCCAGACCAAATGCACATCAAGCGAGTGCTTTACCACTGAGCTACGTCTCGCCCCTCATAGATTATAATACTGTTGTGATAAGATAGCTTAGAAACTATTGGGCACAGGTTAATGGTTCAGCTTTTATCAATTTTATCAAAATACTCCACATTTTTATCAAACATTTTTCATATTTTCCATCAGACAAATAGATCTAGAAATCTACTTTTCCGCCAATATTTTCACTCGTCCAAATAAATGGTTAATTTTACTTAAAGGGACATACCCTAGTTTTTAAACACCCAAGACATTGTTTTGACTATTAGAGGTGTTTTTTGGTAACTGAAATCATACTTTACTTAAATTTTATTGTTTAAAGTATCCATTTCCGTACATTCGAAGTGTTTTTGGTCATCCTGATGTTTTTAATATCACAAAATGCATTTCTCATATTTTTAATAAGGCACGTGCCTTTGAGAAGTAACAGTTGTGTAATCGAGTTTTATTCTATTTTAGAGGGTATTTCACCATTTCAAAGTCAAAGACTCATGTTTCACTCATTTGTAACTTTATCAAAATGTGTTAAAGGTTTGTAAATTAAACTAAACTTAATCTTAATTTTCATGAACTGAAACTAGGGTATGTCCCTTCAAGTATCAAGATGTTTTTGATTGCTAAAAATAAAACTGCATTGAACATTTTTACTTGTCCACTGGACAACCACAGAGGAATATTTTTCACTTGTCTGAATAGATCTTCACTTGTCAGGACAAATTTAATGGACAAGTTCTTATTTCGAATACTGTATATACCTTCAAGTCGCATTTGTAGAATTCTCTGAGATAAAATGGCTGAATCCACTGGATCAAAAATCTGCAATTAAAAAGAAAAAGGAAAGAATAGTTATTTATTTCAATTAAAATAATAAAACTGCTGATTTTTATTTTGTGAGAACAATTATTATCTATTAATTTTTGCAGCATAAACAAGAAATACATTAAAATACAGTAAAGCAATAATAATTATGTGAATGAAAGATATAAATTTAAAATATGCTGATTTATACTCAACATAAATACATGTATATGAGCCTGGATATTTTGACAATCACAAGTAAAGCAGCATGACAAACTGAGATATCAGTCTTGATGAAATCTGAGAACAACTTCTCGACCTTTACATAGTGGTATAGACCGGCCTCGGTGGTGTCCTGATTATGCCATTGGACATAAGTCTGGTAAGTACTGTTTCACTGTCTGGTATCGGCTCCCACTCAGAGCAAGTTTTAACGACTCAGTGGGTAGGTATAAGACCACTACACCCTCTTCTTTCTAACTAACCACTAATAACTAACACACTGTACTAGACAGACAGCCTTGATACAGTGCTTGGTTTTTGAAAATTATAGGTGAGTAGAAAATCGCACACCTCAATATGCTAAGGCGAGTGAAAATTCACTCTCCAAAATAAATAAAATAGGCAGTGTAGCTCTGATTGGATTTTGACTCGTACATCTACAAAATTGTCTATTAAATCAGTATTTCTCGATTTGTTCAACAAAGAGAAATACCAATTTAACAACTACATGGAAGCCACTGCCATGTTTTTAATGTTTACTGTTTTAATAAAAAGACCTTCCTATCAGCTAAATGAGCTAAATCAGCTAAATATACCAGTCTATTTTAAATGCGTCGTTTGTTGAGTTTAATGTGCGCTGTTTTTCACACTAGTCAGATTGAAATTATGTGCGTTATACGAGCGCGATTGCACCCGCGCATCTTAAAAAGCAAGGTCTGCTGATAGCTGAGGTGTGTGCACATATAAACACAAATATAAGTTGAAATAAAATGGTGGTATGGACCTACCATCTCTCCAATATCTTCATCTTTTAGATTTAGCAGAGAAGGTATGGTATTAAAGCCCTGCAAACATAACATATAAAAATACAAACATAATATATAAAAATACAAACATAATATATAAAAATACATACATAAAATATAAAAATACAAACATAATATATAAAAATACAAACACAATATATAAAAATACATACTTAACATATAAAAATACAAACATAACATTTAAAAATACAAACATAATAAATAAAAATACAAACATAAAATATAAACCAATTATATAAAAAAGGGAAAAACATGCAGTTTCTTTTTCCGCATACATGTATATATAAGATTAAGCCAGTCTTTTGCCACTGAAGGTTAAAAAAGATGTAATGTCCACATACCATCTGTTCATTAAATGATTAAAGTGGCACTGTCTGGAATATTTTTATTATTAAGTATATAGAACAGAAAATCCCATTACGTTTGGTGCCTTTAAGATGCCGCAATCTGAATTGGATTGACTACACTGGCCTAAAAATAGTACGGTTCGGCTATTGTTGCATTACAAAAACCGAGCAGTCAATTTCAGCACACTCATGGCGACGTTCTAAACACCGGTTGAATTACGCCTTTCGATTGTTACCTTATTTCACATACATGTACTTTTAAACACACTGTTATACTAATTTTTATTATTCACTATTAGAGTTTTAAAGAGTATCTTTATATAAAAACAACACAAAAACTAAATAACAACCAAGACTAATTTTCACAGTCTTATTGTTACAAATATCCGTATAAATACAATTTAACCGTTTTATTAAGCACTTTTATAATATCTGTAGTATCACTTTAAATATCCTTCTGTACTATGGTAGTATAGGATACTAGTATCCAACCAGTTTCGAATAGATCATACATTATAAAAGGCATACGAGTCCGGTGATTAGAACGTCTCCATGTGTGTCTGCTGAAATTGACTGCTAGAATCCGCTCGGTATTACAAAATGGCGAGAGTTGACGATATGCGTTAACAACAATTCGCGAGTGAATTAAAAGTGCAGTTATGCTTGTATTTGAACTTAGAACTTGACTGTATACAACTGAAACCAGACAATGCAGCTTTGATATGTCATGGATTCGTTAGTGTATCATGGCTTTGCTGGTGTCATGGAATCAACCACTATTTCGCCAAATGCCCTTACGACTCTGCATTGCCTTGACTGCAGATAACAAATTTGCATATGAACATTATTTTTAAGTATTAAAAACATTTTAAGTGAAAATAAGTGAGAAAAGTTATAGATATGTTCCCCTTTATCTAAAAATGAATCCAGTAGTTTAAACAATGGAGATTGTTAATAAATGGATCCTAGTAAAATTACTGTGTGGGCTTAACACAAGCATTTCAACAATTTGTGGATCCAGTATAATTGGTCTCTGGCCAAATTAGGTGGATTCTTAATTTGGGTCAATAATGAATACTGACAATGAATCAGGAGAAAAAAGGTGCCATGTAAGATAGAAGAAAATGTTTTATTTAACAATGCACTCAACACATTTTATTTATGGTTATATGGCATCAGACATATGGTTAATGACCACACAGTTATTGAGCGAGGAAACCCACTGTCGCCACTCCATGGGCTACTCTTTTCGATTAGCAGCAAGGATCTTTTATA
>JAECMU010045400.1:0-15487 GCA_016106625.1 Dracogyra subfuscus
AAATCTCTATGATATGAAAATCAAATAAACGGTCAGAGCTAGATTTTATATATATATAATATGTGATATACTAATTCTTTTTAATATGCTTGTAAACCAGCTACTGCTACTGCTGCTGCTACTACAACTACAACTGCTGCTACTGCTACTGCTGCTACTGCTACTACTGCTGCTGCTACTGCTGCTGTTACTACTGATACTGCTACTTCCACTACTGCTATTGTTGCTACTACGTCATGTCATGTCATAGGGTTTAACGTGCACATTCAGAACAAGCTGTTGTAGCACACGCCTGTCGTGGGTGCAAGAGCTTGAGAAGCAAGCTCTTTCATCCAAGACAGAAAGTTGGGGGGGGGGGTGAATGTAGGAGGGATCGCCTGCACTGGCAGATGCAAGGGAGCACCAGCAGTCCAATCAAGATCAAGATCAAGATTGGTAGCAGGCAGGGGTGGTGGTGGTGGTGTGGCTATGGAATTTTGAATGGAGCTACTACTGATACTACGGCTATTTCTCCTACTGCTGCTGCTGCTGCTGCTACTGCTACTGCTACTTCTGTTTCTTCTCCTACTTCTCCTGCTAATGCTGCTACTGCTGTGAGTGATGCTACTGCTACTGCTGCTATTGCTATTGCTATTGCTACTGATACTGCTACTGCTACTGCTACTAATACTGTGAGTGTTACTATGTCTGCTACTAACATCAGTATCAAAAGCCTGTATATCATGAATTAATAAATAAATAAAAATATATGTGCACTTTAAAGAGCTTCTAAATTTTTCACCATGACTGTTAATCTAGTTAACATGTAATTACAATTTCTGACTAATTATGACCATCGCCATGTTCTGACCAATCAAGTAAGAAGCTTTTCAGTCAAATTATAACAATCAATTGGTAACCACCTTCATTTATTTGTTGTTGTATTTTTGTTTTAAAATTATAATCACATCAAAACAATTCATGTTTCTGTATTGTGGAAAAAGCTTCCCGAGAGTACTGCTAAAGCAATACATGTCCCCTACAGGGTCAAACAGATGTTCATATCTCCTATATTCAAGGGCTATAACTCTGTCAAAAATGGGAAACTCTCCTAAAAGTTAAGCATGATCTGTAACTCTACATGATAAAGCTATATACAAATTTTCAGTTCAATATTTAATTTTTTTTTTTTAAATATGAACATTTTATGACAGACAGATGGACAAATAGATGGTTGAATGGACATACAAATAGAGATAGACAGGCAGAGACACTGGCTGGATAATGGGAAAATGTAGCAGGTTTCCTCTCTAAGACTATAAGTCAAAATTACCAAATGTTTGACATTCAACAGCCAATGATTGATAAAACAATGTGCTCTAGTGGTGTCAGTAAACAAAACAAACTTGAACATGAACAATGTCAATACTCACAAAGGTCCTTTTGTGTGATGTACAACACTCCCCCACCTCCCCTCCACACAAACAACTCTTGTATACAGGCCTGGATCAGTAAAAAAATGTCTTATGATTCTAAACACTATTATTAACAGCTCAAACAATACTTTCGTTTCCTTTAACCTGACACATTAATATTGGGCCCATTAAATAAAATATTTAATATAATATATTAAAAACTGAATTATATTCAGATGAAAAGTACAAACAAGTAAGACGTGAGTAAGGGCTATTTTGATCAGGATAGATGAAACAAAGTATTGTAAGCTTGGTGTCAGTAAACACAAGATGATATTAGTTACAAAAGCCTATTATGTGTATATTTTGAAAATAATTATCAATAATTACATGATCTAATTATTCAACTTATTAAGTCGTCTTATTCATGGATGACATTTAGATTTGTCCCAGTAATAGCTTGCGACAAAAGTAGTAAACCTACCCACAACACTAAGCTGTGAACTGGCAGAAAAGACTTTTAATTAGTCAAACAGGCCTGCTAATAAAGTTGGCAGAAGAAAAATATATTGCTATATTGCTATAGCTATAAATAACAGAAACACTGTTTAATATATAGAGATTATTATACAAGCTAGTGTGTCATACAGATTTTATGAAACAAGTGTTGGGATTTTTGTATTGCCCGAGCGAGAGTGGAGGTAATACATGAAAGAAAGAAATGTTTTATTTAACAACACACTCAACACATTTTATTTAGTTATATGGCATCAGACATATGGTTACGGACTACACAGATTTTGAGAGGAAACCCGCTGTCACCACTTCATGGGCTATTCTTATGTCGATTAACATCAAGGGATCTTTTATTTGCGCTTTCCACAGGCAGGATAGCACAAACCATGGCCTTTGTTGAACCAGTTATGGATCACTGGTCGGTGCAAGTGGTTTACACCTACCCCTTGAGCCTTGTGGAGAACTCGCTCAGGGTTTGGAGTCGGTATCTGGATTAAAAATCCCATTTCTCGACTGGGATCCAAACCTAGTACCTACCAGCCTATAGACGGATGCCCTAACCACAATGCTGCCAAGGTCAGTCTAGGGGGAAAGATGCAACAGACAAACTAATAATTATGACATCCCCAGTCACCCACCCACACAACCACAACCAACCCATCCCATTATATTTATTCTATGTGATTCTGAAACTGCTATTATGGAGCAAATGGAGCTTACTGTACTGTTGTAAACTTCAGCTGAATAAACACATGACATTTATTTGATGAGTGTAGAATAACATATGTTGTAGCAGGTGATGCAAGTGAAATGACATTTATTTGATGAATGTAGAATAACATTACGTTATAGCAGGTGATGCTAGTGAAATACTAACCAAGGTGTTCTACATACAGTGAAAATCCCCCAAACATGGACATTCAGAATTCCCTAAAACATATACTTTTTTTTCCCTTAAAATTTCAGTACAAAACAGAACCTCTTTAAACTGGATACCTGGAAAAAAATGTTGTTTTGAAACTTTGATGGGCAGTGCATCAGTAGGCAAATTATAATTCACCAGTTATGTATATATATAATCAATTACCTAGGTAAAAACAAGCATCAGGCCAATAAAATTTTCTTATCTCCCAAATCCAAGGGCTATAATTCTGTGAAAAATGTGTAAATGGCTATGAAAGTTCAAACTTGATCTTTAACAGAACATGATAAAGCTATGCACAAAATTTCATCTCAATATCTTCAGGGTTTGCAAAAATCAAAATCTGGAAAACAATTATTCATATTATTTAAGTACAAGGGCCATAATTCTGTGTGGACCAGATGGGGATTAATAATGTGAACTCAGTTCTAGTTAAGTAAAATTTAGAAATATTGTTATCTGAAAGTTTAAACCAAAACAAAAGTTAAAACATCACATTCCTTTTTTTTCAAATTTCAGTACAAAACAGAACCCCTCTAACCTGGATAACTCTTACTTGGTCTCCTCGGTGTCCGGTTTAGAGGGGTTTGTCTGTATTATTAAGAATCAGGTATTGATAATTATTTGTCATTCATGACAACTCCCAGTCATTTGCATTTAATGTCTTTATTATAAACAAGATACAGGGATGGGATACCCAATTAGAAACAATTGCTGTATTATTATTATTTTTCAAAGCTGTAAACTCTATAACAAAGCTAACTTAGATATTTTTCTGTAAATAAAAGGGGCGGGACGTAGCTCAGTGGTACAGCGTTCGCTCGATGTACGGTTGGTCTGGGATCGATCTCCATCGGTGGGCCCATTGGGCTATTTCTTGTCACAGCCAGTGCACCACGACTGGTATATCAAAGGCAGTGGTATGTGCTATGTGGGATGGTGCATATAAAAGATCCCTTGCTGCTAATCAGAAAGAGTAGCCCATGAAGTGGCGACAGCGGATTTCCTCTCTCAATATCTGTGTGGTCCTTAACCATATGTCTGACTCCATATAACTGTAAATAAAATGTGTTGAGTGCATCGTTAAATAAAACATTTCTTTCTTTCTGTAAATAAAGATTGCAAATTTACGGATCACCAGAAAAAAATGTTGTTTTGAAACTTTGATGGGCAGTGCATCAGTAGGCAAATTATAATTCACCAGTTATGTATATATACTAGTATATAATCAATTACCTAGGTAAAGACAAGCATCAGGCCTATTAAATTTTTGTATCTCCCAAATTCAATGGCTATAATTTTGTGAAAAATGTGTAAATTACTATGAAAGTTCAAACTTGATCTTTAACACAGCATGATAAAACCAAGCACAAAATTTCATCTCAATATCTTTAGGCATTGCAAAAAACAACATCCGGAATACAATTATTCATATCATTTAAGTACAAGGGCCATAACTCTGTCAAACATAGGTAATTTGTCTTGAAGTCAAACTGTAATCTGTAAAAGTACATCGATATCGCTATATACAAAATATCAACTTAATATCTCAAGGCATTGTAAAAACATTAATCTAGAAACTATATGTGGGACAGACAGAAAGACTGACAGACATACAGACAGAAGGATGGAGATGAAACCTATAGTCCCCTCCAGGTAGACCGGAAGGGGACTAATAATATGAACTCAGTTCTGGTTAAGTAAAATTTAGAAATATTGTTCTCTAAAAGTTTAAACCAGAACAAAAGTTAAAACATGACATTCCTAAACAAGACAATAAATAATAATTACAGGGATGTGAGAGGGGCTGGCACCAAAAAGCTTACTGCATCCAGCATCCTGGGGCTGCTTAAGGCTTGCTTACATGCCCCTGAAGGACAATTGTTCTTTGCAACCCGTGGAACTGCCAAAAAATGCATTCAAGGCTAATGAATCAAAACTGGTTATAACTTATAATATAAGGCACACATCATAAACTGGAAACTGTGCTAACAGTATTGAACATCATGGGGTTTTTTATAAACAAAATTGAAAGGCTGAAATCAACATCCAAAATCACTAACAGATTCTCAGCAGTCGTCAACTGCAATTGACAAGTCAAACTATAGTAATCAGGCCTATCGAAATATTTAGGAGGGGTTGATACATATAAATAATAATTAATATTGAAAATAGAAAACTGAAGAAAAAAACCCCACCAGTTCTTAAACAGTCCAAGATAGAAATGTGTTGTCAGCATTACAAATCTTCTCAGGAACAAAACACAATCTCTATTCAAATTAGTAATTAAATTCCTGAACATGTATAATGCTAAAACAATGTCTGCAATATTTCTTTTCTTAAACACTGCTGGGTATTAAAATAAAAAAGAAATGAAGCAGATTTCCAAAAATATTTTTCTAAATTATGGGATGGGAATAACCACATGCAATTCCCTATTGCTGAAACAATTATTCTGATTGGCCATATTCTTTACCGGAATCTTTTTCTGAACCAATCGCTATCACGTTAACAAACAGTATGGTATCACATCATCATTTGCAGTGTGGTTACTTCTTGTAATAGCTTAATACAGTCTAGTTCAGTAATCAGTTCCTCATTAAAACAAAATAATACAAAATTCTGAAATGCCTTTTGAAATCTGTCTTTTTGATGACCTCTTAAGTAACCAACTGTATAGGTGGTATACTGCTGCTTGTATAACAGTTTGTTTGTTTTGTTTAACGATGCACTCAACACATTATTAGTATGGTTATATCGGCGTCGGACATATGATTATGTCGAGAAAAAACCCCAGTGGTTAGCTGACAGGGTTGTATAACAGAAACATGAGGCAGTGCTCTGGTATGATGGTGGATAACTGAACATTTTGGTGTTTAACCCATGCTGATTTTTCTGCAAGGTAGTTGTCAAGGTAGAGTTTAACCTAAAACTGCTAGTCACATAGCCCTCTCAATATCATTGTATTTTTCACAAAATATATACCAACATAAAATATTCATTGAATTGCATGGAAAATTAATAATGGTGTGCAACCTTAAATTCCAATAACTATTAGTTACTAATTTCCTAGTACACGTTTCAGATAACTAATTAGTCTTCATACATTTACCAAAGTGCAGGAGGTTTATATATTAGAAAAATCCCCATAAGCAGATTGTCCAATTTCAGTCTAAGTAATTATTGCTACACACGATCAACTAATCACTCAGACAAAACTGTTTTCTACACAAACTTCTATATGGAGACATAGGAGTCAGTTGAGAAATAAATTGAGTACAGCAACTACTTTCATCATTGCTAGACAAATTACTGGATTAACCTTTCTCAATAAATATTTTCTCCCATTCCAAACAAAGCTCCATGTCAGTGGAGAAGGACATACAAGTATACCTTTCTATAAGTCTAAAAATATAGCCACTGTCATTGCAGGTTTTAAATTTCATGATTTAGACCATATATTACAAGTATCACATACAGCAAAGTTTAAGCTCAGTGATATTCCCTGTTGGTGGACCCATTGGATTATTTCTCGTTCCAATGCACCAGTATCTGTATATCAAAGGCTGTGGTATGTACTATTTTGTCTGTGAGATGGTACATATAAAAGATTCCTTGCTACTAATAGAAAAATGTAGCGGGTTTCCCCTCTAAGACTATATATCAAAATTAGCAAATGTTTGATATTCAATAGCTGGTGATTAATAAATCAATATGCTCTAGTGGTGTTGTTAAACAAAACAATTAAAAGACTTCTGCTCAAGGGACAACAAGACCATTTGTACGGTGTTGCCATCATGTTAAAGGCATACTGTCATGGATTTAAGGACCTTATTTCTCTAAAAATGGATAATAAATAAAAATTACATTAATTGTTGGAAACCACATCTAGCTATCACATCACCTTAACTGAACCATGATGGGAGTGAAATCCATGTCATCCCTCTCAGCAATTTAAGTTTTTGAATTATGGACCATTGCCATAATTCAATTACTTTTATTACAAAATACCATTAATAAATGGAGTATAGTGGTTATGAAGATGATTGAATAAAGTACATTTAAGGACAAATCAAGGACAAATCAAATTATTCTTGTTCAAGTAATACTGTGTTAGACCATGAAATTGGTCAGTGGTATGTGACAATATGCCTTTATTGTCTTAAACTCTATTGACTAGACTAAAAACAGGTGTTATAAGCACCAGGCCTGGTCATTTGACCATCTCCATCAATTGCATTTTCCTATTTCCTCATGAAATCCGTAACAAGGATACAGCATATGTTTTCCTGGTAATAATTCATGTGTTTATATTCAGTTATGGTTCAAGCACATTGTGCACATTTCACAAACACAGGCTACTTAATTAGGTTCTCTGTCCAGAAAAGAAGTTAATGGTTAAGTGTCTGTGGTTGCAACTCACTCTGGGTTATAGCTGGTACTGAGATATAAACTCCGTACTAACCAAATCTTTTACTATAGATGACTTAACCAACAAGCCAGCAAAGCTAACACGTCCAACATGAACATCATACACTTTAGACTTCTAATGTTTAAAGTTTTGTAAAAATTGGTGAAAAAAATTAAAAATGATATTCAGTATGTAAATGTTTAATAATATTTTTAGCATCTCTGTTTCATCAGAAGATGGAAGATGGTATGCAGTGCAAGATGATCAAAGAACAATTAAAGATACATGCCATAAGGAAAATTACATATATTACATCATGCTAACTTAGCAAAGAATTTATTTTAATTTCTTTTAAATAATGTAATTCTTAGTCAAATGTGTCATGGAATGATGCCATCAATCAAGAAGGAACAATATCCAAACGAATGCCCTATTCACCATGTTGCCACGTGTAACAATTGTCAAACTTTCAATCTATCCCGGCATATACACTAAACAGCCTCCGATTAATTAATGACAGAGTAAGCCTGGCAGTGGACAATGAAATTTCCTCAAAGGCTACAAAAACCCCATTATCAGTGCGCGAAGACAGTTTACAGACTGGCCTATTAATTTATAGCAAAGCAAGTACGGTCCTGCCCGCCACTAATCCTCTAGCTTGCCCAAGTTCCATCTCAGTTGCAGCTGGTATTTCCAGTTATCAGCGTATCACTGAAGAGCCGTATTAGAGGGAATTTAACGTTCTCCATACTTGAATGAGACACGACATAAATCTTCTCAATTTCATCAGCTGGTAGGTTCCTAATAGTTCTTAAAGCGATCGCATGCTCAAGGTGTGCTTTATTTCAGCAGATTTTCCCATAGAATTAGAATCTTTGATAAAAATTAATGTCATTGCGCATCTGTGTCTAATGGCTTTGCAATTTTCTCATCTACGGCTGCCCGACCGAGTATAAGAACAACAAATTAATGAAATTATATAAAATTTGATGATCAAACTGTCGTCCTGTGTGTTAGTGACGCGGCCGATCAATGAAAAGTGATCTAGGTTTCTGTTATGCAGTGCACCACGCAATGTTGAGAAACAATCTATCATGGTCTGCTGGGTAGCGAGGTGGATTGTCGTGTCTGGAGGCACAGATCTCAGTGATGCAGTGCTAACAGGAGCAGACCTCAGACACAGATCTCAGTGATGCAGTGCTAACAGGAGCAGACCTCGACATGGAAGGGGAGCTATCACTCTTGCTCCCCAATCATTCCCCTAAGACTAGTTCAAAGAGACTAATGTTTAACTGCTCTTACAGGCTAAGGCTCAGAAATAAATAACTTACGGTACTTGTAGTAAATTCCATAGCATGAAAAAAGGCATTCCCTGTGGGACGGACTCTACTGTAACTGGAAGCTGAATTTCATGTACTTTGTAACTTTTTAAACATAATATTTTTTTAATATAATCTTTCTAATAATTATAAAAAATAGTCATTAATTTCCAAGATTTAAAAAACATACTGATTAATTTCCAAGATTTTACTTTTAGGGTACATACATTTTACCCGTCATACCATCTGCCAGCAAATATGCCTTGGCAGGCCCTCAGTTTTCACAGAAACGATCATTTTTGGAACACTGTCTGTAAAATCACGGAACTCTGTTTGTAAAATCACAGAACTGAAATGATGTTTCCCCATGATTATTATATCAAGTATGATTATTCAAAGAATAAAAAATATATATATTTAATGGTTTCCAGTGGGTTCCCATGATCACAAGGTACAGAACAGAAACATTATTTCCCATGAAATTTGAAATCCTATGGCCTGCTTAGTATGTGAATGTATATGGTACCAATATGGCAATATGTTAAATGGCTCCCCATAAGGCAGCAATTATTAATCACTCTCCTCAATTTCTTTCCACAGTGAGGTCTGTCTGAGGTGTGGCTGGTCAAAGAATGTATCCCCTTTGATGGGACTGAAAAGAAATGTCTGTTTAAGTACATATAAAAGGTCCTGATTAATTTTCAGTAACATCAGCCTACATGGTGTAAGTGGGTGAAATAATCAATTGTGATAACTGACACTGTCCTCAATTTGAGTGGTAACATTATTGAAACAATGGCTGTTAGTAATCAAACATATGATAAATGACACACATGGTCCTATATTTCAGTAATAACTTCATTCATTCAGTGGCTGTTAGTAATCAAACATGTGATAAATGACACACATGGTCCTATATTTGAGTGATAACTTTATTAAAACAGTGGCTGTTTGTAATCAAACATGATAAATGACACATGTGGTCCTATATTTGAGTGATAACTTTATTAAAACAGTGGCTGTTTGTAATCAAACATGATAAATGACACACATGGTCCTATATTTGAGTGATAACTTTATTAAATCAATGGCTGTTAGAAATCAAACATATGATAAATGACACACATGGTCCTATATTTGAGTAATAACTTTATTCAATCAGTGGCTGTTAGTAATCAAACATATGATAAATAACACACATGGTCCTCAGTTTATTATACCAGTGGATGTTAGTAGTTAAATTCTTGATAAATGCTACACATGGTCCTCAGTTTGAGTGATATTAAATCAGTGGCTGATAGTAATCATGTAATAGCTGCCACATATGATCCTCAGGTTGGTGATGACTTCATAATACTAGTGGCTTTTAGTAGTCAGATATGTGATAAACGATACTATAGGTCCACAATTTGAGTAATCATGTTTATAAATCAGTGGCTTTTAGTAGTCAGATATATGATAAACGATACTATAGGTCCACAATTTGAGTAATCATGTTTATAAATCAGTGGCTTTTAGTAGTCAGATATATGATAAACGATACTATAGATCCACAATTTGAGTAATCATGTTTATAAATCAGTAGCTGTTAGTTGTCAAGCATATGATAGCTGACACACATGGTCCTCAATTTCATTGTTTACTTTATTAAATCAGTAACCAGAAATATGATAAATGACACACAGTGTCTTTAATTGTAGTGATGAAATTATTAAATCAATGGCTGTAAGTAGTTACACAAACAAATAACTGACACACATGGTCCCCAATTTGAGTCATTTTACCACATTAGCTTTGTCATCTTATCAGCAAGCCTCAAGGGATCTTTCGTTAATTACAACCTTTATGTTGTTTTTGTTTGTTTGTTTTGTTTTAATGATACCACTGGAGCACATTGATTACAGTAATTAATAATCGGCTGTTGGAATGTCAAACACTTGGTAATTCATAGTCATCAGAGGAAACCCGTTACATTTTTTCTAATGCAGCAAAGGATCTTTTATATGCACTTTCCCACAGACAGGAAAATACATACCATGGCCTTTATCAAGCTGTGGTGAACTGGTTGGAATGAGAAAAAATTAAACCCTAGAAAACAATATATTGGTAACTGGGGTAAACCAGAGCTAGTTGCCCAATGAGAGGACTCAATCCCATGACTTCATACACCCAAGGAGCCGCTGGTTATGCCTCACACTCACACCAGCAGTAAAGCAACCGGTTTTGGCCAATCCTCAACCATCCCTGATGGCTCTGAGACTCTCTTGGAAGGAACCGTTCCTGAAAGAGAAGCTGCCAACACTGGTCACACATACACACCCCTCACGAAACCACTGTCAGTACTGGAGCCTTCCTGGATGGGGTCAGCAAAGCCAAACAGGCCACGCTGAGTCGCACCCCCCCCCCCAACCACCCCTGATGGTGCTGGAGTTATCTTCAAAGGGGGCAGCCATGCAGAAAGGACTGACTCTGGCAGAGGAGCTGCCAGCTTTGGTTCTATATTAGGAAATAGTAATATATATGGGCCATACTGAAAAACACAGGAGCCAAATTTGTTCGAAGGGTTAAATTTTGATTAGTCAAGGTGGCCACAGTGTTTCAAATATCCAAAAGTATTTTAGTGTATTTGAATGGAATCAATTACCTTATAATGTCCACAAAATTTCACTTTAATTGCCTCATTCATTTTGGATATGCTTGTTCAAATAAAATGAAATAAATCCAAAATGTCGGCATTCGCAAGTCACCTTTTTTCGTGATCTACAAATGGCCCATTCAGTTTCACTGAATTTGACTGTGCACTTTGAAAGAAAATTGTTTTCAAAATTAAATAAAAATAGTTTAAAATTTAAGATGGCTGGTATGTCCTTTGGTCTACAATGTTCTCCTTTATTTCTTGCACATCTTCAGTTGATGTCCCACCAGGTTCAGATCTGTCTGATCAAATGATTTTGAGAAATCGTCCACAATAAAAAAGCATTCTGAGAGTGATGCTAAAGCAATGCATGTACATGTATGTATTCAAACGGGCCCAAAGAATTGGACCAGCAGGGAACTAAAAAGGAGGATTTATTTTTTTTATTTTTTTTGTTTGGTTTGTTTAACGACGCACTCAACACATTTTAATTACGGTTATATCGGCGTCGGACATATGGTTATGTCGAGAGAAAAAACCCAGTGGTCAGCTGACGGGGATCGATCCTAGACCGACCGCGCATCAGGCGGGCACTCTACCACTGGGCCATGCTGCCCGCTCTAAAAAGGAGGAATAACAACAAGATAAGATCAGATAAAGATAAAGATAAAATGTTTTGCATTTAAACATTCCACATGGCAACAGAGTGCACAAAATTACATCAAAATGTTGCAATATCAACAAACAATTAATGACAATAGTTTAATATACATGTACTGTACATATATTCATATACATGTATGTCATTACTACAATTTATTTATTATATTGGAAAACCAACTTGCAAATAATACCTACATGTATGTTGGCTGGGTCCTGATTTTTCATAATAAAAATAAACTGCTCTTTGTGTCTCATATTTAAAAATGAAGGGTTGTAGTTGGAGATAAAATGAAATAACTTTGACCATTAATACTTATATTTCTTACATTGTACAAGTGATCTGAATGAAAACAATAGGACTCTGTTGCTTACTCAGCTTGGATCCCTAATTAACTACATGCTTTGTATACCATCAACATAAATAGTGTATACAGTCAAATATTGGTATTTTGATGTTGAAGGGACCAAATCAAACAGCTCCAGCTAACTTTAGGAACTGTGAGTGGAAATAATGCCCTGGGGCCATTTCTCAATTTCGTGATATGCTTGGTTTTCAAGAAAATGGCTCTAAGGTCGACAACAGTCACTTTTCACACTCTTGTTTTGAGTTCGTACACAATAAATATAGCATATCTTACCATAATTTCACTTGAAATCCATGTTTCATGAAAGGTACAATTTTTTAATCACAAGATTTTCTTCAAACTCATTCAGATGCATTAATAATGTATAAAAAAAAGTCAATAGCAAGTTTGCATTGGAATTTTTCCAGCATTCTTAAAACGGAAATGTCATGTACCCAGTTTATGGTTATTGTAAGGTGATTCAAAGTGACGTCATTGGAATACTGACATTATTCAAATTCAAAATTAGCTATATTATTACAATGCTTGGCTACATTAAAATAAAAACTGGTCTACTAACCTTGACCCCTGTCAAATTTCTATAAAAAGTGGACAACGTTGTTTACAGTTTGGTATTTTGTCCTTTTACATAATTCTGGACAAAATATTAATTTTATGTTTCAAAAGATGAAAGAAATAAAAAGTACCTTTTATCAAATATATCATATCAAAATATTACTGTTGGATATGTTTTATTTACTGTGTACGGAGCCAAAACAAGGGTGCGAAAAATGACTGTCGTCGACCTCAGGTTGAAATAACATCTCTGACTCGGATTACTGGCCTCAGTGGTTTTGTGGTTAAGTTATCGGACATAAGGCTGGTAGGTACAGGGTTCGCAGCCTGGCACCATCTCCCACCTTAAATGAGTTTTAATAACTCATTGGATAGATGTAAGATGACTACACCCTCTTCTCTCTCCCAGATAGCTAAAGAGTGTGCCCAGGACAGCATGCTTGAACCTTAATTGGATATAAGCATGAAATTAAGTTGAAATTAAGTTGAAATGAATGACTTGGATTAGTGTCAGAAATCAGTTGGAATTTCATCACTGATTATCAGTTAAAAATTGGTTGACTTTAATCATATCTGATCATCAGGTTGGCTCTAAATAATCACTGATTATCAGTTAAAAATTGGTTGGCTTTAATCTTCACTGATCATCAGTTAAAAATTGGTTGGCTTTAAACCATCACTGATCATCATTTAAAATTGGTTGGTTTTAATCATCACTGATTATCAGTTAAAATTGGTTGGCTTTAATCATCTCTGATCATCATTTAAAATTGGTTGGCTTTAATCATCACTGATTATCAGTTAAAAATTGGTTGGCTTTATATATAATAAATCATCACTGATCATCAGTTAAAAATTGGTTGGCTTAAATCATCAATGATCATCAGGTTGGCTTTAACGGATCAACTTTCAATTACACAATCAGCTAGAATTAAATGAATGTAAGAAGGATTTGATTTATAAAAACCTTGCACCTGTTGTCATATTCACCAAGATCTAGATGCTATACATGGCTAATTTTACCGTAATAATCATATATCTTTGTTTTCTTTACACACACATGACAACGAATGCCAACCCTACATTTTTTCATCAATTCTATCATCTAAACAGTTTAACTTTTCCCCATACAATCAATTATGGATTTCACAATTGATCATCACATCGATACAGATAAACCGATCAATTTCCAATTATAATCAATCATTGGATCATTAATAACTCACAGGTCAGGTCATAGGGTTTAATGTGCACATTCAGAGCAAGCTGTTGTAGCGCACACCTGTCATGGGTGCAAGTGCTTGCAAAGCAAGCTCTTCCGTCCAAGACAGAAAGTTGGGGGAGGGGTCGTTCCGTGTCAAATCACCCAATGGGTTAAACCCGACCGTCTCAGATTTTTAGACCAATCGAACCAGTGGTGTGGGAGATACGGCCCCCCAAATTTTGAGAATTTCGGCCAAAATGGGCGTGACTGCCAACCTTTAAACCCTCATATCTCAGGAACTACTTGGCCAATCTTCATAAAATTGGTATTATTGGAAAGGTAATTTGACATGGATTCCAAATATGTCATTATTGTTCAGATTGGAGAATGTTGGGGTACATTTACTTTTTGACCTTTGTTATGACCTTGAAATGACTTTGCTTGAAATTTAATCTCCCACATGTTAACTAAAACATATAAAAGTTTCAGAGGTGTAATCTTTTTTGTTTAGCCACAATATAGATTTTAAAAAGTTATACCTGCACGGATGATTGATACAGTGCATTGCAATGTACCATTTTCTACATCTATAGACTTCTCTTAGACCAAAAACTCATCTTTGGAGTCAAAATCCACCTGACATTGTCTGAAGGAATGCCTGAAGGATATGAAAAGATGCCAATTGGCATGAGATGTTCTATACAATCAGACCCAAAGGGTTCATCGGAAGTGTGGCTTCAGACATGTCAGGTACTCCTTGAAATCCCCTGGGGAAATCCCCATTGAGCACATGGTAATTAGAAGTTTAAGACAAAGAAGTTTCTTCATCTACATTTCTTTGACAATCTGAAGCTTTCAAGTTAGACACAATGTCAGATGTTGATATGTAAGTATTAAGTTTTCGTCATAAAGCTATTAAGTCATTTTATCATGTCATATGGGCTTGCCAATGGTTTTGAACAAGGTTTCAATCGCTTACAGTACAACCCAGTCTGAAACCAGGCTTATCCAGTGATGTACTACATAATGTATTTGTACACCCAGTCTTCGGCACAGAGTGTGAACAAGGTCTACCTCAAGGAAGTTAGTTACCTTAAATGGGTCAGTACTGACAGAACTAAATTAGTCACTATAACTGAGTCAAAGGCTGACTTTATTGACAACTTTTCAGGTCAAGTTGTCAAGCTTACTCGGCATAGTTTCATTGCCAATTTTGTTTGTTTTTTTGTTTAACGATGCACTCAACACATTATAATTACGGTTATATCGGCGTCGGACATATGGTTATGTCGAGAAAAACCCCAGTGGTTAGCTGACGGGGATCGATCCTAGACCGACCGCGCATCAGGCGGGCACTGTACCACTGGGCTATGCTGCCCGCTAGTTTCATTGCCAAAGCTCAAGTTTGTACATGAAGGAACTGAAGACCACCATGAGACCTCTGGACGATGTAATCCTGCAAGGTGAATTTGCAGAACATTTCTTGTTCAAGATGAGATTCAG
>JAECMU010045407.1:0-20697 GCA_016106625.1 Dracogyra subfuscus
TATATATCTCTTATCATACTCATCCCAACCATCGGCTCTCTCTCTTAACAATTATATATCTCTTATCATACACATCCCAACCATCGACACTCTCTCTTAACAATTATATATCTCTTATCATACTCATTCCAACCATCGGCTCTCTCTCTTAACAATTAGATATATATTTTATCATACATATAACAACCATCGACCAGGCACCATAAGTTTGTTCATATTAGCATGAATGTGAAATTACATCAGGAAATGTGACAACGTCTAAAATCATCATCTTATTTAATAAAAGAAAGGAATTCAAAACAATACATAAACTTAATATGTTCTTAAGAAAAACAAACAAGAAATGAATTCAAATTGTTACATTAATTTGTTTGTATTATTACTAATAAGTAGTTTTCAAATGTTTTGTTTTGTTTGTTTGTTTGTTGTTTTCTTTGTTTGTTGTGGTGGTTTTTCCATCTCCTATGAATCTGAAACATGTGAAATTATTACTGCAATAATATTTCATCTTTAAAAATATATCTGAATATATATTGTTAATGTTGAATAAAGAACTGAAAATACCAGGACATGATGTAAGCATGTATTTACAAAAGATAAAAGAAATTCAAGAAGTGTAATAATATGACACCACACTGTTTAAGCACCTTGATAGCTGCCTCCGCCAATATCGACAAAACATTTCCATCTCTCTCAGCCTCGGTCTCACCACAAATCTTCAACAGATGACCAAGACGAAGTAGCTGGAATTAAAACAAGAAAAGAAGTATTACATTTTGGTTAACACTGCCTCAGAACCTTTAACAGTACGGCTGTGTGGAAAGGTTTAACATGAGAATATTTGTTTGATGACAACTCAGTCATTTAAAACTACGGCTATTTGATGTCTAACGTATGGTTATTTCGACACATGGTTGATAGAGAAAGAACAGTTTTCTCCTGACAAATGTCAACATTTCGCTGACGAAACATTGAGTCTTTTACTTTGTGCTTTTAAACAGAACCTAATTTTCATTAAAGTAAGGAAGGTTGTCACCATGTAATGTACTTCTGCTAATAAAACAGCAAGGGATCTTTTATATGTACTTTCCCATAAACAAGCCATTTCATATCATATTTAATCCTATTATGTATTTTTATTCACATGCTAAGGGTAGCTAACATCACTTTTCTTGAGGGGAGAGATGTAGCCCAGTAGTAAAGCGCTTGCTTGACACACAATCGGTTTGGGATCGATCCCCATTAGTAGGCCCACTGGGCTCTTTCTCGCTCTAGTCCCAGCACCACGACTGGTACATCAAAGGCCATGGTATGTGCTATCCTGTCTATGGGATAATGTATATAAAATATCCCTTGCTGCTAATTGAAAAGAGTAGGCTATGAAGTGGTGACAGCGGGTTTCCTCCTTCAATATCTGTGTGGTCCTTAACCATATGTCTGACTCCATACAGCCGTAAATAAAATGTGTTGAGTGTGTTGTTAAATAAAAAAATTCCTTCCTTTCACTTTGCCTGAACTAGTCTAACAAGTGACAGGGAGTCAGAGTGATATGCTGAGCAGCACATACCACAGGCTTTAATATACTGGTCATAGTACACCGACGGGACAGAAAATAGCATAATGGGGATTGATTAGAGACAGACAGCACATACCATAGCCTTTAATATACCAGTCATGGTACACCGACGGGACGGAAAATAGAATAATGGGGATTGATTAGAGACAGACAGCACATACCATAGCCTTTAATATACCACTTGTGGTACACCGACGGGAAGGAAAATAGAACAATGGGGATTGATTAGAGACAGTCAGCACATAAGGTGAGCGCTTTACCACTGGACTACACCATGGTCAGACTAAGTCCACAGGTTAAATTGACTGAAAATGACAGGTGTGTGGCACAGATGGCCTCAAGAGATGAGCACCTGTCGTGGTTGAAGATACAAGGACTGGAATGTGGAGATGGACATCAGAAGAAGTTGAAAGATAGGAGCTGTCAGACTGGGATGAAATATGGTTGACTTCAAAGCAGAGAAAGAAAAGGAGGTAGTGGGATTGAAAATAAACCATTTAAAAATACCTTCTGCATCTGCTTGTAGGCAACAGGGCGGTTACTCACAGCCTCCCGGACCAAGCTGACCCGCTCCTTGTTTAGTCGCACTGCAGATAAACACAATGAAATCAGTATCACAAGTTAAAACAGCCAGTACTTAATATACAAGAATTCAGTAGAATTAAATATATCACCTACCATAAACCAGTTTGGTAAATAAAGAAATAATTTGTGAGTTAACATTTACGATTAATGCTTAAACAAAGATAATAATATATATAATTATATATCACATATTTCATTCATACTCTTAATAAGTTGGAAGTACTAATCCAAAGTGACGTCATCAGGTATGATGTTCACTGATGTTATTTTTATTTATTTATTTATTTTGGTTTGTTTAACGACGCACTCAACACATTTTAATCACGGTTACATCGGCGTCGGACATATGATTATGTCGAGAAAAAATCCCAGTGGTTAGCTGACGGGGATCGATCCTAGATGTTATTTTTATGTTTATCGAGAAATTAACAAACTTGCGTTGCTGGCTGGACCAATGGGATGACATTAAATTGTAACGAATGTAATGGAGATTTAATTATTACCTTGAAGAGGAAGAACAGAAACGCCAAAGTCGTCCAACAAGGCAAGGGAGGCAATCAGGTCAAGTTCATCTTGAATAGCCGGAGGAGTGTCCAAAATCAGATGCAGACATGATCTACAAGAACATCAGCTTAAATTCAGTTTGTACCATCTTCAAAAGTCAAGCTACCATTTTCAATATAGTGTACTATACAAAATAACATTTAGCTTGCGAAGATGTTTGTTTACAAATGAGATCAATAAGACAATCACCTTCCATACAGGTAAAGTGTCTTTTGTTTACAGACACCATTTACAAGAAAATAACTTTTTCAACCTCTGAGTTTCTAATTACCGCCTGAACACAGACATGATTCTCACCTAGTGAGATCCAGTCAGGAGTACATGACGTCGGTCGATGAGTTGGTGTACTCCTGGGTCAGGGTCAAGGTTACTAATTACCCCTGAACACTGGGTTAGGGTTAGGGTGAGCGTAAGGGTCATTAATTACCCCTGAACACTGGGTTAGGGTGAGGGTTTGGGTGAGAGGGGGTTAGGGTGAGGGTGAGGGTCATGTGTCAGGGTTAGGGTGAGGGTGAGGATTAAGGTATGGGTGATGGCAATGGTGATGGTAAGGGTGAGGGTGAGGGTGAGGGTGAGGGTTTCTAATTATCCCGTGACCACCAATATGATTCTCACCTAGCGAGATCCATGCAGGAGTCCATGAGGTCGGCCGATGAGTTGAAATATTCCTGGGCTGACGACAGCACGAGCTGCACCGCCCTCTCATACTCGACGCGCGTCGGAGTCGCTGGACCATGGATTGGACTCGCCTCACTGACACTCCGCTCCATCATCTCACCTGCCAGACGAATGTTCTCAACGCGGCTCGAACAAAGAAGACTCTGGACAAAAATCTGGAAGTCCCAGAAAAAAAAAATCCACTTGAACATATAGAGAATAACTAATGAATAACATACAGGAAACATATACCACGGCCACTGACCTACCAGTCATGGGCGCACTGGCCACAGCGAGAAACAGCCCAATGGGCCACTGGTGGGGATTGATCCTAGACCAACTGTACATCAGGAAGTATTTTACCACTGAGGTACATGTATGTCCCGTCCCAGAATTACGACTGTAGTGCTTACCTCATGGCAGACCGCAGCCGGTATACATCTGTAGACTTTGTTTTGAAGGTCAAGGACGTCGGCATGGAGCTTGTGCCACTGAGATTCTGTGAGGGACGGTGTTCTGAAAACACAGATAGATATTCAAAATTATAAACTACACAAACAAAAAAACCACAAGCATTTTGAGAGTACTGCTAAATCAATACACGTCCTCTACAGAATCCAACAATTTTTGCCTAATCAATATATGTTCCCTACCTGAGCAAAAAGGTTTTTGTATCTTACAAAGTTAAGGGACATTCATTTGTGAAAAGTTAGTAAATCATCATTAACGATGAAACAGTACATTAAAGAAATATAGAAAATTTCATCTCAATATTTTCAGGCTTTGAAAAACAAATATCCGGAAAACAAATGTTTAAATCTCCTAAGTTCAAGGGCCATAACTCTTATAAAAATGGGTAATTTGGAACAAAAGTCAAACTGTAACAGTACTTAATAAAGCGATACACAAAAATGTAAACACGAAACCGGTATTTCAAGACCTTCTGAAATAAAAATTAAAAAAACTAATTTTCACATCTCCTAAATTCAAGGGCCATAACTCCATCAAAAATGTCTAAATCTCCATGAAAGTCAAACTTGATCTGTAACCATACAAGATAAAGTTACATGTATACAAAAAATGTCAAGGCATTCTGAAAAAACCCCAAAACATTTAGAAAACTATATGTGGAACAAACAGACAGTTGGACTGGTAAAGGACTAATAAACGTGTGTGGTTATTCAGTGACTGATCCTGATTGGAGGATGTCACCAAAACCCCTGAATGTTACTGTGTTGTTCAATAAAAAGCAGAACATTTTGTCATTACAGAAAATGGACAAAAATAAATACATTGACGGAATTGTGTTAACGTCAGTGTCTGTGTTTACACATGTGTGTATGTGTGTATGTGTATTATACGTGTCTGTGTGTGTCTCTGTGTGTCTGTGTGTGTGTGCATGCGTGCATATCTTTTGTATGTACTTGGAACTTTTTTCAGTATATGCCTCAATTAAAATACTACAATGTACAAGATAATCTATTTATAGTATTTTATCTTTATACATCTACACTTTTTTAAATAAAAATAAATCATACTTTCTGCCAGCCAGCCGTGTCAGTTTAATAAAGAGATTTTTTGCTTCATCAGCATCATTCTGAAAATAACAACACAGATATATTTAAAATAAAAATTAAAATAATTAAAAACAAAGCATATTAAAGATTTGTTACCAGCAAATAAGATGTACTACCCAAACTTTATTAGAGCGTATGCTATATTATATACTCAACAATGAACGTTTAGCAAGTATCTTTTATGACGTCCAAATTTTCCATGATTGAATAAACTTAAAAGAAAGCAAAGGTTGATGAGTTTCTGTAAATGGTAAACATTTCAGATGTTAATACTAATTAAATAGGTTAATTTATAAATGTTATGCCATTTCTTTTAACAATAGCTAAACTTTTGTTGTAGAGTATATATTATTTGGGAGTGATGATGATGGTGGTGGTGGTGGTGGTGGTGGTTGGAACATACTTTTTGCTGTTACATCATGTCTTAATGGACTTTATGACATCATGCAATAACTAAATATATATATATATATATATATATATATATATATATATATATATATATAATCCAAATGACATCCATTAAAAATATAATCAACATCCTATATAGAGGCCCTGATCTTGGCGACGAAACTGGTGAAACATGAAATGCACCAATAAATGTTCACTTCACCTATTTTTATCAAACTTCTCACCTTTCTTCTGGGAAGGGAGAAGTCACTTCTACTTTTTCAATTCTAGATTAGGGCATGTATGTATAAACAAACAGCTAGATCTTAAAGGGCCATAACTCTGTGTGTTGTTGAATCTCTACAAAGTTGCTACGTACCTCTGTGTCTCTAACATACGACACTGGTTTCTTAATATCATGACTTTGAAGAATCTTTGCAGCACTGAAAAATAATACAAGTGATAATACATGCTGTATAATATTATATAATAATTATATTTAATATAAAAGTGCAAGTTTCTGTAAAACATGTTCCAATTTTTTTTTCCACCGTTACCAAGTAGAATAGGAAAGGAATGTTTCTTTAACAACTCCTCGACACATTTTAAAGTAAGTAACTGTTATAACACTGTTATGTTAACCCTTCGGCGAAACAAAATGAGAGGAAACATACCCCTAATCACATAAGGACCATATATTTCTATTAACAAAGCAGCAAGTGATCTCTTAACTACATTTTCCACAAAGACAAAACAGTACATACCTTTGATATACCAATTATGGGGCACTGGATTGTATGTGATAATACAATTATGTATCAAGGAAGATTGGAAAGAAATATTCCATTTAACGACACAGTAAATTTGCATTGATGGTTATATGGCATCAGACATATGATTAATGACAACACAGATATATAGAGGGGAAACCCGCTGTCACCACTTCAGGGGCTACTCATTTTGATTAGCAGCAAGGGATATTTAATATGCACCATCATACAGACAAGACAATACATACCACAGCCTTTATTACACCAGTTGTGGAGCATTGGCTAGAACGAGAAATAACCCAATGGGTGCACCGACAGGGATCGATCCTAAAGCAACCGTGCATCAAGCGATCCTTTGATCTACTGGCCTTCAATTGAGCAGGTTTTTTTTAGTCGTTGACTGATGTCAACTAGTTCGTTATTCGTATACATTGTCAAGCATACCAAAGAAATCATCAATATCAGTTTCTTGCACAATACCAAACCATATGGTGTTAGGAAACAGATAACAATGATATAATATCAAAAACAACAATAAAAAAGAATAACAATATGAATGTACCGGCTACATGAATTGAATTTGCAGCCATTGTAAAATGTTTCTGACTAACAGGGCCATTTTATTGATGACAATTATATACAATTAAATATACTGTCTTCTTTAACCTCTGGCAGCCGACGATTAATAAATCCATGTGTTCTAGTAGTGTCATTAAACAAACTTTAACAGTAGAGTATGTGTCAAACTTACCAAATGTTTGACATCCAATACCTTATGATTAAGTAATAAATCATTCTGCTCTTCTGGTGTCATTAAACCAAAAAACCTGTTAAATTACTATATGTAAGAATTAGCAAATGACTGACATACATTAGCTGATGATTAATAAATCAATATGCTCTAGTGGTGTTGTTAAACAGACCAGACTTTAATGTAGCTATGTAAAACAAAGACAAAACTACCTGAGATGATTTTCCAGCTTGTCCACCTTCCTGTGGAGTTTCCTCATCTCAGGACTGTCCTTGCTGTTCAAACATTAAACAACATAAAAACATTACACACGGTTTAAACTGTCATTTAAAGTTAAATTTGGCTATATATTCAGTAGTAATTTGCCAAAAAACTAATTTAAACATCTTGAGTTTTTTCTGTTGCTAAATGAAACAAGACTTAACTAAAAAGGAGTAGATCAAATTCACCAAATTGTTAAATCAATCTTTTATTCAACAGTTGCATTTTTATTTGTGACAATATATTAAAATTTTAGATTAGAAGAATAAATATTGACATTTACATGTACATGTAAGCAGTTTATTTCAACAATTTTCATACTGAAAATCAGCCAAAACTTAATAGCTGGTTTTTGTAAATGTTTTACCACTTACATGTACATCTTTTTTTGAAAGATTTATTTAATACAAGAAATAAAAACCTCAGTTAGTAAAATAAAACCTCTATTACCTGTGGTTTGCTTGGGGCAAACACCTGATAATGTCATAGGCCAGATCCAGTTGATCATCACTGAAAAAACCCAAATATAGTTCAACGTGAATATAACAGCCACTGCTTGTTATAGACAGGTGGCTGTTATATACAGGCAAAATATTCACATATAAACAGTGACTGCAGAAAACGAACATGATTCTATGATTTAACTGCTACCATACTTGGTTTTTATGGTCAGACTTCTGATTATGGTTAAGTACATTAACAAAACGATGAGAAAATTCAGTGTCTGAGACACAGACTTTGTTTTTACTCAACACATAATTTAACTGTCATGCTTAAAAGTAGCTAATCATAAAAAATCAAATTGTTTTATTTAATGAAGCACTCAACATGTTTATTTCTGGATATATGGCATCTAACAATGGTTAAAGATCACCCAGATAACAAGAGAGGAAAACCGCTGCAACCATGCAACTGACATACTAGTTTCAAATAGCAGCAAGTTATCTTTTATATGCACCATCCCACACAAATAACAAAGAGAGGAAACCTACTGCAACCATGCAATTAGGATACTAGTTTCAATTAGCAGCAATGGGAGACTATATTCAATTGTCCACAAGGACTAGAAGTAACCTAATGGGCCCACTGATGGGGATCGATTCCAGACTAGCAGCCTCCATTGATAAGAGATTTGCTACAAACCGTTCACACGTGTAGATAGCTTCCATGGCCCAGGTCATCAGCTGTGCAGAACTGGCTACAATGGGCTGAGTCACCTGTAGAAGACAAACATCAACAAGCATTCTGAGAATACTGCTGTTAAAGTCAATCTATGTCCCATACCAGGTCCTAACATTTTTCTTATCTCCTAACTTCAAGGGTCATAACTCTGTAACAGTATATGATAAAGCTATACACCAAATTTCAGCTCGATATATGGAAACATATCAAAACTAATCTGGAATATTATATGTGGGATAGACAGATGGAAAAAGATGAAATCATTAGTCCCCCCAGTTGGACCAGTAGGGACTAATAACAAATATCTTACGGGTCATTCACAATCAATTCTGCTACCTCCTCACTCCACCTAAAAGTATTAAACAATACTGGTTTTACAAGGAGTATTTTTATTAACATTAACAAAGTTTCTGAAAATATTTGTAAAATGATAAAAATCAACCAGTCACTATTGTACAGTGCTATTTTCATTAGATGATAGTCCTTACCAAAATAATGTCACTGGTTACAAACAAAGGTGACAGCAACTAAGGTTTACCGTAAAGTTTATATTAATTTAATTACAAATGGTGGAGGGGGATGCCTTATCTTCAGAGCTGGGTGGGTGGGTAGCGTCTCCCCACGATACTCAAGCCTATGACAGTTTACACTAATTGATCAATGAACATGCAACCCATCGCACTTCAGGTTACACCGCTCTCATCTAATGATATCATGGACAAAGGAAGGAAATGTTTTATTTAACAATAAATTGCTACAAACAAAGCAGAAAGCTATCATTCAATTACACTTTCCTCAGAGACAAGACAGTACATACCACAGCCTTTGATATATCAATTATGGGGTACTGGTTGGTATGTAAAAATACAATTATGAATCAAGGGAGACTGGAAAGAAATGCTTTATTTAACGACACACAATTTACGGTTATATGGTGTCGGACATACATGTATGGTTATGGACCACACAAATATTGAGGGAGGAAACTCGCTGTCGCCACTTCATGGGCTACTCTTTTCGATTAGCAGCAAGGGATCTTTTATATGCATCATCTTATAGACAGAATAGCACATACCTCAGTCTTTGATGTACCAGTCGTGGTGCACTGGCTGGAGTGAGAAATAGCCCAATGGGCCCACTGACTGGGATCAATCCCAAACTGACCACATATCGAGGCTGCGCTTTACCACTGGGCTATGCCATGAACAAAACATGAACTATCCTCTATATATTTACTGTAGCCTTTGATGAGTCGAAGATCTTGGCGACGAGTGTGAGATCGCTCCTGGCCAAGGTAATGATGTAGTTGTGCAGCAGTGAGTCGTACGATCCTTTCACTCGTCTGTCGCATAGCTTCAGAAACGGAACTAGCCACCGGCGTAAGTTCTTCTGATACATCTCACGAGAGGACTGAAATGCATTAAAAACAAAACAATTAATGATTTATTTAATTCATTCATTTGTAATGTCTATAAAATTCTGTGGATTCTTGTCTAAACTGGCATCTGTGTAATTATTAATTAATATAGACTTCTGTGTAAACCAGCACAGTCTCAAAGGAAATATTTTATTTAATGACACACTCAACATATTTTATTTATGATTATATGGAGTTGGACATATGGTTAAGGACCACACAGATATTGAGGGAGGAAACCCGCTGTCGCTACTTCATGAGCTACTCTTTTCAATTAGCAGCAAGGGAACTTTCATATGCACCATCCCAGAGACAGGAAAGCACATACCATGGCCTTTGGTGTACCAGTTGTGGTGTACCATTCGGAACAAGAATCCTGTCCACTGATAACAGTTTGTGTAAAGTCTGTCTAAACCAACACCTGTGTAATGTGGATTTCCAGCATGGTCTCCAAGTCCGGTCCATTGTCAATAGCTTGTGTAAAGTCTGTCTAATTCAGCGCATTCTGTCAGTCCCACTTCAATTCAATTGAGACAAAAAGTCCACTGTATACATCAACAAGTTGTGAACACACAGAAAGCAAAATGGGCACTCCACGTACAGTCCACAGTCTTTTGTAATCAACATAGTGTACATTGTTGAATAAATTGAATATACCGTATAACCGGATATTTTCGAGGATTTTTATTTTCGTGGGTTTCGAGGGTAAGTAGTCAGCATCGAAAATATAAATCCTTGAAAATATTTGAAAACATCAACAAATTATAGCTAAAATATTTATTGTGAAAGCGATAATGCACTGACAATTTACCGGAACATTTTATTTCCTGTCATGCGCAGTTCACCGGATACGACAAGAGAGTAGTATAGTCAAGACAAGAAATTCTACTTTTTAAAAAGTTATTGTGTGAATCTCACTGTTTGTAAAATATAATAAAATATATTTAAATTTCATATATTGTTTTTGTCAATAATTGTATTTGTCCTTAATTGTTAATCTCAAAACTGCACAGTTACACACATGATAATAAATAAACATTACAGATAACCATGTACTGCTCGGACATTCATCAATACTGGATACACAAAACAATTATCACTGCGGACTGCATGCACTGAAGAGTGTGAGTTACACATGTCATGCTCAGATTAAACATCAAACACTACACAGACTGTCTAACAAAACATCTCACACGAAACGTAATTGGCTTTATACAACAGCCAAGCCTGTGATCAGTTGTCTTGCGAATAGCATACCGGGTATCACAGTGGCCAATTAGGCTGTAGCCGAGTGCTCTATTGTTTAACTTTACCTGTTGGTGGTATCGAACAACTGGCAGCTGAAGTGAATCTTTAATCAACAATAACAAGTATTCTCGCAACTAGACTTGTTAAAACTCGAAAATAAAATTACTTTCAATTTAGATGTGGCAAACGACGAAAATAAGAAACCTTGAAATGTTTTTATTCCCCAAACCACGAAAAATTAAGACCACAAAAATTTCCGGTTATACGGTAGTATTGCTCTATAATTCATTTAATGTTTTTTTTGTGTTACCAGGCAAATATTGTGACATTGCATTAACACAAAATAGAAAACAGTGGAGTAAAAGTATTTTGGCCTTGAGCAAGAATACAATTTTGAAAATATTAATGATTTTAACATTCAGACTGTCTGACTTTGAGATATTTTTAAAAAGCTATTAAACTCACCAAACCCAATTACTGAGGTATATAACTTGTTTCGTTTTACATCAAAATTAATTTTGAGATATTACAAATGACCAAAATGTTTGAATTTGTCCAAATTTATAATTTAAGCAATGCATTTTAGGTAAAGTGTAAATTAATGTTAAAAAAAGTTAAAAAAGTATACATTGTTTAACAACTAGGATTAGAAGAGTTAATATTAAAAAAATAGGAATATTACAACCTTCGACATAATGAGATCAAGCTTGTCATCGTCTGCCATTTGCTGGAGGTCAGTGAAGGTCAAACTGTCGTCAACGTTGCACTCGTACACCAGCATCTCCATGGTGAGGAAATCATCCAGCAGATCCATCAGTCCCTGAACAAATAAACAAAAGAAACCAAGTCAATGCTTGAATAATAAACAAAAAAACATGATGCATCTATCTGCTACATATTCACCTCAACCGCTCTCTATGATGCCCTGCATCTATCTGCTATATATTCACTCAACCGCTCTCTATGATGCCCTGCATCTATCTGCTATATATTCACCTCAACCACTCTCTATGATGCCCTGCATCTATCTGCTACATATTCACCTCACCGCTCTCTATGATGCCCTGCATCTATCTGCTATATATTCACTTCAACCGCTCTCTACGATGCCCTGCATCTATCTGCTACATATTCACCTCAACCGCTCTCTATGATGTCCTGCATCTATCTGCTATATATTCACCTCAACCACTCTCTAAATGCCTTATATGCCACAGGTGCAACCAGGACTGTCATGGGTAAACATTCTGACCTCAACAGAGATTTTACCTACAGCATATTTTACAATATATATATTAATCTTAATCCCTTTCTAAATGTTTTATAGTCTATAGATTGACACAAGTCTGTCATGGGCAAAAGCTCTGACCTTACCTGAGATTTTACACACAGCAGATTTTATAATTGTATATAATACATAGACTCACCTCCACCCCTCTCTGGATGCCCATCTTGACGAGCTCCATTGCATTGTCCACCATCCTCGACAAACGTTCTATCTCACAGGCTCTGTACACGAACCAGTCGGTTAGCAGAGGCGAACTCAGGTGGGTGGACCTACAGAAACAAGACAAGGCATGTTTACCAACAACCGTTCTATCTCACAACCAGTCGGTTAGCAGAGGCGAACTCAGGTGGGTGGACCTACAGAAACAAGACGAGGCATGTTTACCAACAACCGTTCTATCTCACAACCAGTTGGTCAACTCAGGTGGGTGGACATACAAAAACAAGACGAGGCATGTTTACCAACAACCGTTCTATCTCACAACCAGTCGGTTAGCAGGGGTGACCTCAGGTGGGTGGACCTACAGAAACAAGACGAGGCATGTTTACCAACAACCGTTCTATCTCACCACCAGTCGGTCAACAGATGGGAACTCAGGTGGGTGGACCTACAGAAACAAGACAAGGCATGTTTACCAACAACCATTCTATCTCACAACCAGTCGGTCAACTCAGGTGGGTGGACATACAAAAACAAGACAAGGCATGTTTACCAACAACCATTCTATCTCACAACCAGTCGGTCAACTCAGGTGGGTGGACATACAAAAACAAGACAAGGCATGTTTACCAACAACTTTCTATCTCACAACCAGTCGATCAACAGAGACAAACTCAGGTGGGTGGACCTACAGAAACAAGACCAGGCATGTTTACAAAAAAAGTTAAAAGTTTGTTTTGTTTAATGACACCACTAGAACACATTAATCATAGGCTACTGAATGTCAAACATTTGCTAATTTTGACATTTTAGTTTTAGAGGAGAAACCAGCTACAATTTTCATAAGCAGCAAGGGATCATTTATATGTACCATTCAATGGCCTTTGATTTATCATTCGTAGTGCATGGATGTTAACAAAAAATAACCGAAAGGACCCACCGATGAGAATCAATCCTAGTCTGATAGCGCAACAAGCTAGTGCTTTACCATTGAGCTAAATCCAGCCCTAATATGGTGCAAGGATGTTACATTCTATAAAGGATCCTCTGGGTCAAAATCATCATTAGGTGACCATACACAGTGCATCTTATATTATGACGTCAAAATTGAACAAACCCCCATCATGTTAAAATGGACATAACGTGAACAATTTTTAAGTCAGGATGATGAACTTGGTGCCAAATTAAAGCTAGGATAATGTAGAATATAACACAGTGGTAAATATAAGAGTATCTGTCAGTGTGTGTTTAAGGTAACAACAGTAGCACTGAAATTGGGTTATTTCACGGGAAGCCAAAAAGAAAAAAACGATACATGGTCACCTAATGATGATTTTGACACAGTTGTTATGTGTATATCTTAATTTAATGCATGTCACATTAATTAGGAGATCATCAGCTTTCTTTTGATATATTATACCTGTCTCTGACATATTTGTAGACATGTTGGTGGAATAAAAGTAGAGAGCACCAAATACTGCGTAACATCAATGAAATTTTATTGTTTTCTAGGGTACCTTCCAATATCGGTGAGAAATGACTAGTGGATCCCAATTTTTTCACTGTTACCAGTTTGTATCGTATTCTGGACATACTGGGGTTCTTAGAAAACATAATGTGGCAGAGTTGTGGCGGGGGTGCACGTGGACCCTATGTAGCCCATGGCCTAACAAGGATACTGGGAGTGGCAGTCCTACAGACAAGGATCCTCTGGAAGTGGCAGTCCTACAGACAATGATTATCTGGGAGTGGCAGTCCTACAGACAAGGATCCTCTGGGATTGGCAGTCCTACATACAAGGATACTGGGAGTGACTGTCCTAAAGACAAGGATAATGGGAGTGGCAGTCCTACAGACAAGGATTATCTGGGAGTGGCAGTCCTACAGACAAGGATACTTGGAGTGGCAGTCCTACAGACAAGGATACTGGGAGTGACAGTCCTACAGACAAGGATCCTCTGGGATTGGCAGTCCTACAGACAAGGATACTGGGAGTGAATGTCCTACATACAAGGATACTGGGAGTTGCAGTCCTACAGACAAGAATCCTCTGGGAGTGGCAGTCCTACAGACAAGGACACTGGGAGTGGCAGTCCTACATACAAGGATACTGGGAGTGGCAGTCCTACAGACAAGGATACTGGGAGTGGCAGTCCTACAGACAAGGATCCTCTGGGAGTGGCAGTCCTACAGACAAGGATACTGGGAGTGGCAGTCCTACAGACAAGGATTATCTGGGAGTGGCAGTCCTACAGACAAGGATACTTGGAGTGGCAGTCCTACAGACAAGGATACTGGGAGTGACAGTCCTACAGACAAGGATCCTCTGGGATTGGCAGTCCTACAGACAAGGATACTGGGAGTGAATGTCCTACATACAAGGATACTGGGAGTTGCAGTCCTACAGACAAGAATCCTCGGGGAGTGGCAGTCCTACAGACAAGGATACTGGGAGTGGCAGTCCTACATACAAGGATACTGGGAGTGGCAGTCCTACAGACAAGGATACTGGGAGTGGCAGTCCTACAGACAAGGATCCTCTGGGAGTGGCAGTCCTACATACAAGGATACTGGGAGTGGCAGTCCTACAGACAAGGATACTGGAAGTGGCAGTCCTACAGACAAGGATACTGGAAGTGGCAGTCCTACAGACAAGGATACTGGGAGTGGCAGTCCTACAGACAAGGATACTGGGAATGGCAAGTCTACAGACAAGGATACTGGGAATGGCAGTCCTACAGACAAGGATACTGGGAGTGACAGTCCTACAGACAAGGATCCTATGGGAGTGGCAGTCCTACAGACAAGGATCCTATGGGAGTGGCAGTCCTACAGACAAGGATCCTATGGGAGTGGCAGTCCTACAGATACTGGGAGTGGCAGTCCTACAGATACTGGGAGTAGCAATCCTACAGATACTGGGAGTGGCAATCCTACAGATACTGGGAGTAGCTGTCATACAGACAAGGATCCTCTGGGAGTGGCAGTCCTACAGACAAGGATCCTCTGGGAGTGGCAGTCCTACAAACAAGGACAGTGATTCATGGAGCCAATCACAAATTCACTTCTATTATATGGACATTCTCCAAAAAAGGTTACATTAAAAAATTTTTGGAGAAAACAAATCTGAATTGTGGGCTACCCTAATTTTTCAATAGTAGATGACAAAACGAGTTCTCCTAATACTTAATTACCACCTGCAGTTTTGAGTCATCATGACGTCAGTGGAGTCACAAGACGTTTTTAATTCAGCATTATTCACCTGAATTTTTCCAGTTCTGTTTCCGCTTCATAAAGAAAGGCACCAAGGTCTTCTGGGTTGGGATCTACTGCAGACCTGAAACATTAAAACATGATGACAAGAGCCATTGTAAACAGGGCTGATCAATAGACTGTTCACTGCATAGTCTCATGGCAAACTTTCATTGTTAAAACTTTATTCGTCATATTTTCGTTCAGCTATAAACTGTTCAAGGGCCATAATCCTGTGAAAAATGGGTACATTACCAAGAAAGTTCACACTGATTTGTAAACAAAAGTTTGTTTTGTTTAATGACACCACTAGAGCACACTTATTTATTAATCATCGGCTACTGGATGTCAAACATTTGATAATTTTGACATATAGTCTTAAAGAGGAAATCCGCAAATATTTTCTTAACTCAGCAAGGTATCTTTTATATGCTCTTTCCCACAGACAGGAAAGCACATACCACAGCTGTTGACCAGTTGTAATGCACTGGTTGGAATGAGAAAAAACCCAATCAGTTGAACAGATCCACTGAGGTGGTTTGATCCTGCGACACAAGCATCTCAAGCAAGCACTCAACTGACTGAGCTAAATTCCACCCCTGATCTGTAACAGTACAAGATAAAGCTCAACACAAATGTTTAGTTCAGTATGTTGAGGTATTGTAAAAACACAAACATATGGAAAACTATATGTTGAAAAGACAAACAGACAAAACACCCAAACAAGAGAGACAGAAAGAAAAACAGACAGACAGACAGATAGAAGGATGGAGATGAAACCTATAGTCGTCCCTTCTGGCTGGACCGGTATGGGACTAGTAAACAAACCTGCAGAAATCTTCTTCACACCAGTCAGGGTCTCGCCACGAATACTCTTCCCAAGTCGCCACCGTGTTGTCACTTCTAGTAAGAGAAATAAAAAATAAAATGCTACACCCATATCCATGGCATTATACAGTCTATGATTTTTACCTCTCATACATTCACATATTCTATTATAGATTTTAACAGAATCAAAATGTATGTACAAACAATTTGAAATGAAATCTTCAAAGATCAAAATGGCCACCGACAAGATACTAACAGGGGTTATTATTACAACTTGCATGTACAATGTACCTGACTGTGTGTGTGTGTGTGTGTGCGTGCGCACACATGTGTGTGTATGCATGTGCATGTGTGTACAAGTGTGGGGACTGCATTAAGTCAGTGCCCACACTATGACATTAAAAAGAAATATATTTTTAGAACTTACCTGACTTCGGGGAGAAGACATTTGTATTCCACAGGGGAAGTTGTTTCAGGAAAGTGAGATAATATTGCCAGCCTGAAAATTTTTTAATTAAAAATGAACATTTCAATTATTTAAACTTCTACATACTGGCGAGTATAAAAAAAAGAAAAAGATTTGTATAAAAGAAATGAAACAGGAAGCTCCTTAAAATTTTAACAGACAGGTTTTATATTTGCAATAACAAAATGGGGGACAAAAGCAAGAAAAACGAAAGAAGAAAACTTGATTTGAAACAAGCTGGGTATATTTTCCCAAGTTGATCAGCAATTTTCAACAGTATTGCAAAATATAATTAACTACAGGCAGTATAAGTATTAAAGGTTAAAAGGTTGTAAACTCCATATCATCAATTAAAATATAATCAAAGCAAACTCCATTGTTTTATGCTTAGGACACAAGTATTCATGAACGCTGACTCGACATTCAATTCGGCAGTAGAGTAAAATCACCAGCCAACTGACAGTCTTATCAGCATTAACTAACTCTAATGTAAGTACATGTAAATCTCCATCTAGGCATCGAGCATCGTGTCTGTGCCCAGCATATGCGTACCAACAGATCAGTGTAAAGATGGTAAAATCACCAGCGTCACAGATGGTAAAACCACCAGTGTCACAGACGGTAAAACCACCAGTGTCACAGACAGTTAAAACCACCAGTGTCAGATGGTAAAATCACCAGTGTGAAGATGGTAAAACCACCAGTGTCACAGAGGGTGAAACCACCAGTGTGAAGACGGTGAAACCACCAGTATGAAGATGGTAAAACCACCAGTGTCTCAGATGGTAAAACCACCAGTGTCATAGACGGTAAAACCACCAGTGTCACAGACGGTAAAACCACCAGTGTCACAGACGGTAAAACCACCAGTGTCACAGATGGTAAAACCACCAGTGTCATAGACGGTAAAACCACCAGTGTCACAGACGGTAAAACCACCAGTGTCACAGACGGTAAAACCACCAGTGTCACAGGCGGTAAAACCACCAGTGTCACAGATGGTAAAACCACCAGTGTCACAGACAGTAAAACCACCAGTGTGAAGATGGTAAAACCACCAGTGTCACAGATGGTAAAACCACCAGTGTCACAGATGGTAAAACCACCAGTGTCACAGATGGTAAAACAGTAAAACCACCAGTGTGAAGATGGTAAAACCACCAGTGTCACAGATGGTAAAACCACCAGTGTCACAGACGGTAAAACCACCAGTGTCACAGATGGTAAAACCACCAGTGTCACAGACAGTAAAACCACCAGTGTGAAGATGGTAAAACCACCAGCATCACAGACAGTAAAACCACCAGTGTGAAGATGGTCAAACCACCAGTGTCACAGATGGTCAAACCACCAGTGTCACAGACGGTAAAACCATCAGTGTCACAGACGGTAAAACCACCATTATCACAGACTTGTCAGTAGAAATGTGCCCAGCATACATGCATCAACAGACCAGTGTCGCAGATGGTAAAACAACCAGTGTCGCAGATGGTAAAACAACCAGTGTCGCAGATGGTAAAACAACCAGTGTCACAGATGGTAAAACCACCATTATCACAGACTTGTCAGTAGAAATGTGCCCAGCATACATGCATCAACAGATCAGTGTCGTAGATGGTAAAACCACCAGTGTCACAGACATATGCCCAGCATGTAATTAGTCATTACTCATTTACTGACCTGTGCGGCAGTGTGTTTTTCCCGTGGTAGGTGAAAAGAGCATCCAAGGCAATCACATCAGACATCTACAAGACAGTTATTGAGAAAACATGTTAGAAAAAAACTGATTCAAAACTACTGCAATGCTGCCACTCTACATTTTCAAAACAAATCTTACGATGGTCAAGTTGGAAATTGAAAAAAGTATAAAAAAGTATTTTCATTTGAAAAAAGTATTAAAAAAGTATAAAAAGTAAAAAGTGGAAGCACTGCTATTGAAAAGAATTTTTTTTTATATGTTAATCTTCATAAAAAATGTAACAAAGTAACAACACAATTTAACAACATACATGTATACACAATAATATTTAAACGTTTGGTTTGTTTAACACCCCCACTAGAGCACATTAATTAATCATCAGCTATTGGAAAAAGAAAGAAAGAAATGTTTTATTTAAAGACACACTCAACCCATTTTATTTATGGTTATATGGCGTCAATCATATGGTTAAGGACCACACAGATTTTGAGACGAAACCCGCTGTTGCCACTTCATGGACTACTCTTTCCGATTAGCAGCAAGGGATCTTTTATTTGAGATTCCCAGACAGGACAGCACAAACCATGGATCAATGGTCGGTTCAAGTGGTTTACACCTACCCATTGAGCCTTGTAGAGCACTCACTCAGGGTTTGGAGTCGGTATCTGGATTAAAAATGCCTCGACTGGGATCTGAACCCAGTACTTACCAGCTTGTAGACCGATGGTCTAACCACGACGCCACCGAGGCCGGTCCATCAGCTATTGGAAATCAGTTTGGTAATTCTGAAACGTAGTCATCAGAGGTAACCCACTACATCTTTCCATTAGTAAAAAAGGATCTTTTATATGCACTTTCCTACAGACAGGAAATACACACCACAGTATTTGACCAGTTGTGATGCAATGGTTAGAACAATAAGATGCTTATATACATAATTTAAAGTTTTCCAAGAGATACTGCTGACTGTGTGCTGTAATCGTTTTAAAATGAAGACAGTATTTACGAACAAACAGATATAGCCCAGTGGTACAGTGCTCACCTGATTGAGGTGTGTGGGGGGAGGGGGGTGTCGGTTTAGGATCGATTCCCTTCTAATCAATGCACCATAGCTGGTATATCAAAGGCTATGGTATGTGCTATCCTGTCTGTGGAATGGTACATATATACAAGATCCCTTGCTACAGATGGAAACTTTATTGTTGTGGGTTTGTAAAGATTGCCAAATGTTTAACATCTAGTAGCTGATGTCTTCAAACAAAACAATAATTAAATTTATATTTTAGTTTTACAAACAAACCTGAGCATACTCTAAGGCTGTTTCGACAATATTCTGGGCGCGGAAATTTTTGAAAAACTTCGCATCAAATCTCTCTGCAGCTTCAGCTGCTCCTCCAAGAATATACTGAAAAAAACCACCAAAATTATGTCAGATTGTTTCACAAGTAATCATATGGTGGTGTGAGGGGGAGGGGAGAGACACCATATCAGGGCCCATGCTTATAAAACAATTAGAGTCCAGACTCAGTCTCAAGTGACGTCACACACACGCAGTTTGTAATACACAATTATAATTACATATGAACATAAAAAGGAGTTGAATTATAAGGATCTTATTAATGCCATTTTTCTGATATCTAAACACCACAAATGGCCAATTGTTACCTTAGTAACTATTTAATATTGTTTTTCTTTGTTTACATATGAAGAAAAAACAACCCAACATATTTACATAAATTCCATCACTATACACTGGAGGAGCAATTACAGTTAACATTTTCAACACAATCGATTATAGATTTCTATGATTGATCATCTCATCGGTGGTGCCAAACTGAATATATAATAGAGGCTATTTCATGGGGCTTTTTAATATGATTTCGATGTCAACAAGTGGTGTGTGAAAACCATATTTTCACAAATTGCGAAGCAATGAGTGAAAATTGGAGAAAACTGGAAGTGTTTTCTCTTTTATAGATACATTACCAGTCCTCAAAACGAAGTGCATCCCCCCCCCCCCCCCCCCC
>JAECMU010045436.1:6452-17092 GCA_016106625.1 Dracogyra subfuscus
ATATATATTACTGAACTGAATTTTTGGATAATCTCTTTAATCATGAACTTGGACAAATCAACCTCGGCAGTTGCAAAAGTGGAATCATTTTATTATACGGATGAGAAAGTGGGACAATCGATTAATGTTTTGGTACATACAGAAAAAGGTTGAGTATGTTTTCAGTAGTAGGCGATTACCTATAGCATATTTTGACAGAAACAAAATTACACTCAGTAGACCACAAAATAACTTATTTTTATTTGCAAGATTTACATTTTCCGCATTGCATACTTCTGCTATTCAATCGCTACTCAATTTCAGAGAATTTTGAATATGGTCATTTAAAACTATACAAACAAGAAGAAGAAAATTTGGTCCCAAATATCGAGAATCAGTCACAAACCGAGGAAAAAAAGCCTCTTTCACACCTCTAATACCAAGTATTAATCTACAACCTAGTCCTATCACTGCATTGTTTGTAAATACCAGTGTCTTAAACTCCAGGGATTTACAGGATATCATTAGCAAGGAAGAAAACCAGACAATATAGGGTGGTCAGAATGTTTCAATTGATTTGATACAATGGTTGTATTTTGTCCCAAACATGCTCTAAAAATGCAAAGTCTTAATTTTAGAGGTGCCATAATAAAAGAAAAATCCATGCACAGTTCTATGGGCACAATATTTCTATGAAAACCTTCATGTTGTAAATGTGCTAGTTATGCAACTTTAACTTCGTGCGAACCACCGATGAACGTTAAAAGCAGAAAATTTAGGATGACTGGAATGCTATTCACGTATTTCAGTTTAATTAGTATCTGATTTAATGGACTTGCTTTGTTTTTCTCATGGCGAAGATTGTAACTAGTCAGTACCTAGTTCAAAGTCGCGTAAACCAACTTCTGTTTACATAATCTTTTGAAATGTTGTGCCCTGCATACTACTGGAGGACAGTGGAAATATAAACACTTTCTATTTATGTGCTAGTGTCTGGCCCAAAAGTAAAATGATATAGTGACTATTGAAAACTTTTTTAAAAACCTGGTAGTCCTACTGTCAGTCTCCTAGAAATCCAACCAGTGGGGATCATCTCCATCCTTCTGTCCTTCTTTCTGTCTGTCTGTATGTTCGTCTTTTTCGAAATGCTTCAATATATTGATCTGAAATTATGTATATAGCTTCATGAACTGCTGTTGCAGATCACGTTTGACTTCCATGGCTATCTACCCTTGTTTGTCAGAGTTATGGCCCTTGAACGTAGGAAATCTATTGGGGCCCCTTTAAGGGACATTTCTTACTTTAGCAGTACTCCAAGAATGGTAATTTATCTGCCATGCATACAACAAATATTTAAAACTCAGTTCAGTTTGCTCTATTAAACCATTTATGACAACTTTCTTATGAATACAAAAGTAATATATTTGTACTGCCTGGTGAAAGTGATCTCAACAAACAGAACATTAACATTGGGGGTTGTTGTTGTTGTTGTTGTGGTGGTGGTGGTGGTGGTGGTGGGGGAGTGTCTTTTTTTCTTCTTTCAGAAATGTGGTGGGGTTGGGGGTAGTGTATTATGTAAAGAGTTGGAGGGGCCAGTATCACCCTCCCTTCCAGCCCCTTACGTTCTTAGGGATTACAATCATGTTGGAGACTTTCTTATAATGTAATGAAATATGTAAGCACAACATACAAATAGACATGTAGAAATAGTAAAATAAATTATTTTAGTGGTTGTTTTGTTTGGGGTTTTTTGTTGTTGTTTGTTTGTTGTTGTTTTATAAAAAAAAAAATCATGTCTCTCCTGTTAAAAACGTCTCCTCAAAGTTATGATGGAGAAGTGCATGACTTAAACCTACAGATTGAACCGCTACAACTTGCTTACATTATTAATTATTTGAAACATTTACGATTCTGAAATATATGTACATGTATACATATTCAAATAAAGGTGAATTAAAATCGTACAAATAAAACTGATAACAGTGGGAACTGTACTGCATGCATGCAATTTAAAGAATGTTTTTTTTGTTTTAAACTATTGTTACTGTTCGTCTGTAGATACAGGGCGAGTCTGAAGAAAGAGTACCAGATGATCTAACAGACATCACCAACACTAGTGAATCCTGTAATTCAGGAGATCAACAAACTACTTGCACCTTGAACTTTATCTCTCACTCTGTGCCAGCAGGGTTTGCTGGAAAAAATGTGTCTCTACGTGTGTCGATTACCCATGCATCATTGATTGCTAACTTCACTCCAATAGAAATCGTCAACTCAGGAGTGATTTTCCCAGGTAAATAGTTTCACCTGTTAAAAGCAAGAAGATTCTATCCTGAGCTGACTCTAGCTTTTTTCTAGTCTCTTATCAGTCCAAGCGGAAGGGACTATAAGTGTCATCTCCATCCTTCTGCCTGTCTCTCTGTCTTTCTGTCTCACATATATTATTTTACATCTATTGTTGTTTTTGTTTTTTAGAAAAAATATTGATCTGTATTAAATACAAACTAGAACCGGACAGATCGTATTGAAATAAGTACAGTTGTGGTGATATACACTCATAAGAGTGGTAATATCAGGTGTTCGCGAAAGCTGAGCATAGTCTGCCCCACTGATGGCTCCCATCATGAATATTCCCACCAAAGCTGTCACTTCATCTAAAACGATGAACAAATAATTAATGTGTAAGTGTTTCACTAAAGACACGAATATGTATGGACAAGTTGGAATACCATCAGTCATCATTTTGGTTAACGATACATCGTATTTAGTAGATATAGCCTCAAATTATCTACCATAAAACATTGTAATGCTCTCTGGAGTCATTGGACATCATAACTCTGATGGAACAACTTCTTTGCCAGAATGATATGGCGTAACACAGCTTACAAACTATGATATGTAGACACAAACCGCTGGAGCAGAATGTATGTTTATCGCCACAAAGGGAAAATTGTGTATTAGACAGTTGAAGTCATCCATCTTGTCGTACAGCTTAGTTTGAAGATCAATATCATTTTAAATCTGCATAGACCGAGGTTCGAAACTGACTTAATACCCTCAGATGTCCCTTTTATTTCCAACTCATGGGAGTACACCAGTGGAAGGTAATCTATAATCTTGCCATTTTTCAACAATATAAGATCATCAATATAGCTGAAAGTGAAGTGGAAAGATTTAGCCTGATTGTAGTTGTTTTTAATAGATCTTCATGAATAATGTTCATGTCATTCGATTTTTTAAATTTGTAATTTTATAACATGGTTCACTTTGTTTTGTTCAACGACATCACTAGAGCACAATGATTAGTTAATCATTGGCTAGAAACAACTGTCATGTAAAAATGAGAAGAAAAAAACCCCAAGGAAACACTTTAATGGGGGATAAAACAGACATTTATATTATACACATAGTACATTGTATACCATATGTAATATAACAAATAGTGTAGCCAGTGACCTCAGGGCATACCAACCCTGATATTGCCATTCTATTTTCTTGGGACAAAAAATAAATAAAAAATAAATAATAATAATAATAATAATAGTAATAATAATAATAATAAAACAAAAAATATAAAAAGGCACCCACATATATGTGGTTTTTTTTTACATCATATCTATTTTTGAGTTCGTGTTTAAAGTGAGAATATTTAAATACACTTTTTACACTGTACAATTTATATGTAAAGTAGTTAGCTAAAAGTATTATCAGATCAAACAACAGCTTTAGCTTACCGTTAATTATACTAGCGGAAAAAGTTTCCTGTGCATTTACTAAAAGTAGTGTGATTTTCTTATTTGTAATTAAATCAACACAATTATTTCACACATTATTTATTTGCCATTTATGCACAATACCAAATCCAGAAGAAAACACGTCTGGCATTGTTGTTACCAATCTCTGGGTCATAAAGAGGGGTGGCGTCGAAAGTGAGTTCACAAAATCAATACTGTGTATGGCCACCGTGTGCGTGCACACAGGCCTGACAACGTCGTCTCATTGATGGCACCAGATGGTTCAGAAACCCTTGTGGGATGTTGTTCCAGACCTGAACAAGGACACGACCCAGTTGGTTCAAGGTCAATGGCTGGTTTGGCAGGCGAGGTAAGCGTCTCTCCATTTCGTCCCATACGTTCTCAATGGGCGACAGATCAGGCGAAACAGCGGGCCAAGGCAGTGTGTTGACATTCTGCTGTCTGAGGACGTCGATCACTACACGTACGACGTGAGGGCGAGCGTTGTCTTGCTGCAACATAACAGCGCCACGTTGACCTTGAAGGAACGGGAGCACATGCGATCTTATGATCTCATCCTTGTAGCTTACGTCAGTCAGATGTCCACCCACAATCACCAGTTAATTTATAGTGTTATAATTATTTATAGTTTCAGGTAAAGAAGAACACATGGCTGTCTTCAGTGCTGGTCCTATAACAGGAATTGTGGTCGCTGTCTCCCTGCTTGTTGCGATACCCATAGCTTGGCTATTTTACAAGAGGTAATTAAAACATATATATTTTTTTCCCTTGGGATTTTCCCTATAAGTTATTAAAGTAGAGCTATTTGAATTGTGTGTGACCAACTGTGTTTTCTTAATGTCATTGCTTTAATTTAATTTTCTAATTAACATAAAAGCTTTGTATCAAAGTGAAAATACAATTATTAATACACAAAACAGAAATTAATCCACACACGATTTTTTAGAAGGGGTGGGTTTCTAAAAATCTAAAAAAAACATTAGTGTAACCAGGATTTTATATTTCAGGCACCCACACATCTATGAATCTTGTGGCAAATATAAAACGTGGTGGTAAAAATAAGTGTAAATGGGGAAGGCCATGCTTCCCTTCCCTCCGCCAAGTTAAAAAACAATATTTAGTTTTCAGAAAAGAGAGTGAAAGCGGAGAGATGGGTGGGAATATTTAAATAAAGATGATCAGGAAAGATTTTCAGTGTGATTTGGTATTTTTATGCTACTGTTCTCTTTGGGTCATTTTGTATGGAAAGAATTTATAAATTTATATTATATATTTCACTTTAAAAATTTTTACATAAGAATATATACTGAAACCTGTTGTTCCCTTATTTTTAAAGCATTATTAAAGTTTAATAATAATAATAATAATAATAATAATAATGGTTATTATTAACTATTCTTCTTCTTCGTATTATTATTATTATTATTATTATTAAGTTAACATTTTACATGCAACTGTAACTTATCTTGATGTTGATGCTGAATATTGTGTGATATTTATGGTAATGTTGGAACAGCTTGAATAGTAATGTAAGGAATACTTTCAAAAACATGTTTGATCATTACACTATTGTTACAACCACGTTAACAATCTCTGAACAAAACACTTTCAACAGCAAATGTTTCATTTATGGGCGTTTATTGTGTTCTTAAAAAGGATGCGTTCTGCACCTAGTTTATTTTATTGCAGGCAGATACAACGAGACCTTATTGGAATATCGACGTCATTAAAAAAACAAACACAAGCAAAAAACAAAAACAAAACCCACGCCAATCTGCGTTGCCAATATTAAACTAGTTAGATATTGAGTAATTAAGTAAGTAATATCTTACACAGGTGTGTAATAAATATATTTATTCTTGTTTTTTAAAGGAAAATAAAAAAGAAAGACAGTGAAGAGAGACCGAACGTATATACAGCTAATGACAGCGAAATCCAAGCTGATAATCCGGACTTCATCGTAACAAGTGACCTACTAAGAACGACAAAATGACACTAACCCTACAACTCCACAGAGGTTATTGTTTCATTTGACAGTATATATGAAGCATTTTTTTTTTTTTTTTTTTGTATTTGGTTTAACGACGCACACATCGTAATTACGGTTATATCGGCGTCGGACATATGGTTATGTCAAGACAAACCCCAGTGGATAGCTGACGGGGATCGATCCTACATCGACCGCGCATCAGGCGGGCACTGTACCACTGGGCTATGCTGCCCGCTGTATATATGAAGCAAGACTGAGATGAAACAAACTTAAGATGCTTTACATTTTTGTTGTTATTAATATATATTTTGTTCGTTTCTTGAAATAAAATTGTAACTAAATTTAGGCTAAAGGCAGAGTACCATAGCATTTCACTAATTTTACATGAAGTTGTTCAACATAATTATAGTTCGTTTACTTCAAGTGGTAATAAATGAATTGAAATTAAACGGTATAATGAATAATTCTAACTACATAGCTAACCAAACAAAAAATACATACTACTACTCCTACTCCTACAAGAAAAGCAATTACTACTACTACTATAACTACAACTACTGGTACTACAACTACAACTACAACAACACTAACAACTATTACTATTACTACTACTACTACTATTACTACTACTACTACTACTACTACTACTACTACTACTACTATAATAAAAACAAAACAAAATCCTGTCTAAATTATATTTTAAATGTTGCTTAGAAATATCAGGTGAAGGCAAAATGCAGAAAAAATCGAAGGTAGACAGTTTTACATGCATAATAACAAAGCAATACAAGAACATCTAAGGTTGCACGTGCAACTGCTTTACGTTGGCTGTTCCATTAATTGTTTTCATCCGTATGTAAACAAGAAGAACATTTTACCTTGGCATTTAAAGGGGCAGTCCTTAATTGTGTTTCATTATAACATGTTTTCGACTAACAGAGCATTTTGATGACAAACATTATTCAATTAAATATATTTCATAATATCCAATTCTGTACAAAACAAGGTATAACAGCCCAAACCGGATTTCGCCATACAATAAGATTATATTGAACACTATATATAGTCCTGAACTGCAATGTACACAAACTACTTTGCAATGTGTGTGGGTTTTTTTTTAAAATTAAATAGCTTCAGATTTAAATTGTTTCACTTTCAGTATGAATAAATCGAAACAAAAACCGAATACCTAACCAAAAAACAACAACCCAAACCATATGTGTCATTCCTACCTTTTTTTCCACTGAAAGTGCTGCATATCTTCCTATCTGAGGTCATTTTAATGTGTTCAGTAGGCACACTATATTGCATATCATACAAGGTTCATCAGCATTCAAGAGAGTTAACTCTTAGTTATGTTTCTTTTAAGCCAAGACGTAGTTTTCATACAGAATCTTCAGTAATGTGTATACAATTTAATTTTTTTTTTTATTAGAAAAAATAACATGTAATGTCTTCGTCTCAACTTGACTACAACTTGGTTTTAACGTCACTTTATTATGAAGTTATACTTTAACTTAAAGGTGCTGTCCATTATGACGTGTCTATCTAATTGACACATCTCCAAGAACTAAATACAAACGTGTTTATTCAACTTTCAGTCCCCGAGCCCACGATACATCATTTGTTCTCATTTGTAAACAGTATATATTTAAGTGTACCTATTAAATGTAGATGTGACGTACATTAACGTTTCCAAACTGTATGTACATGGGCACACAATACTCCTTGTTTTCCTAATAATAACAAACTTGGCATATACTAGTATTTAATCATACACATAACATACATTCAAATTTTCAAACTATTGATGAATGTTTACATGTCACTATTTGACAATGTATTGTACATGTGTTCTAAACATTAAGAATTATATTATGTATATAATTGCTTTCTTAATGTATATAGCTAGATGTTTCTTGGTTATGTATTCTTTAGACGAATTTTGTAAGTACGTTGTGCGGTCAGATGGAAATGGGTGCATAATAGCAAAATGAGACGGGGCCCCGACATTTGGATGGATAATGAAAATTTTGTGTGGTCAACCAGTATTGATTTTTTTTACATACCAGTCGCCAAGTGACTGTAGGTTCAAAAATTGGTAGTCACTTAATCCTTGCGATATCATGCTATTTTTTACACAATTTAATCCGAGGCAATATTAGCATGTAGATCCATTGGAAAATAAATGGTGGTGTGCAACCTTGTGCAGAGATACGATTGTGACTGCGCCATGGTTTTGTCGTTTAGATTTGGATGGCATGTGTCTTTTATTGTTTACTTTATTAACTTATTGCTGTAACTGTAGATGTATACATTGTTTACAAATCCCTTTGAGTGCAAATATTTAACAAAAATGCTATGTTATTGTTGCTAAATTGTTGTGCAGAAAGTTCACAAAAATGCTGTTTTTGTTGCTATATTGTTGTGACTTGAACTGAGTTAATATTCATAAAATAGTATTGGAATGGACTGTACGGTACCAACCTTATGCATAAACATTACCACAAGCTCAAATAATGCTTGTAGGAACAGTACTTTCCAAGACATTGAGAACAATCTATATTTATATCTACTTGGGTGACACTGTAGTGAAAGAAAACCTCAAAATTATGAAAATCTACCCATAGACAACATAAACCAGCAATGAAACAAAGGGTATCCAGCAAATGTATTTAATGGATACATGCCACTATTTAACATATATTCTATATGTGCACTAAAACTGAAGATTGTATATAGCTACCTTGTTCATGGTTACATTTTCTTTAAATCAACTTTAAATTATTTGCATATTTTATTGTTACACTGTTAACCTGGAGCCTAGCCTTCATTTTATTAGATAGTATTCTCATTTCCTCCTAACTGACGTCAACCTCTTTAAGAAGTACATAAATTTAACAAACGTGCAGTTTGTGTAACTAGGAAGGGGCTAATATTCATAAACGTATATCAAAAGGTTCTGTACGGTACCTACCCCATCAATAAACATTGACACAAGCAAAACTAATTATTTTAGTATGAGTACTTTACCAGAAATGGTAAAAAATCTATATTTTTGAATATTTGGGTGTTAAAAAATCCCAGTGATGGAAACAAGTCAATATCCCTCCCAAATTACGACGAGCTGCCAGGCAACATAAACCAGCAAGGGGAAAATAGGCAAGTCCAGATTCCCCAAACATCAACAAATGACTCCCAGACTAGCTCCAATTGTTTACCTAGCACTTGTTTAATTAACTCTTTTTAACCGAACAGTGTTTGTTTCTTTTGTGTAGATAGTTTAGTATACATGATTTGATAAGACTAAACTGGTTTATGAGTATTGCTGTTACGCATTGTGTTATAATATTTTTAAAACTTTTGTTGTTGTTGTTTCTTAAAAACAAAACGAAACAAACAAAAAACAAAACAAAACCTCAAAACGCAATAAAAAAAGCTGTTGATTGTTGATCAACATCAATATAAAAATTCAACAGTTAAATTAAAACACAGTGTAAAGAACATCAAACATACAAATAGAAATATTTGTTGTGTCGTTATCCTGCAGATGATACAATTGCTCAGTCTTGTATAGGAGATTCTCATGACTTTTACATTACAGAGACACATGTTCATATCACACGCTTTTGAAAAGAATTCAGAATGGTTGAAAGTCAAAAATGAGCTAGTATGATATATGGCTATCATAAATTTGAATGCAGATTTTAAATACTATTTGTTCAGAATCACTATTGTTTCTTGACCTTGTGGCAGGTAATAGTTTCTTTCTTTTAAGAACAAGACCAGCTGTTATCATTCTGACTGAAAAAAAAAGGAACAATATTTCCTGTTACATACTTAATAAGATTAACAGCTGCTGGTAGTGGTTTTCTGCAGTCAGTGATTGAACGCCCGGTAAAGTATAGATGTTGATTCTGATGCAATATGAAAAAGCCTGTACTTTAGTAGTCGTGTGTGAAATATTTTGGCCAACAATCCAGCATTTTTTCATCACCGATTATTCCTTATACTGTGAACCTGATTGTTGTGGAGGAGTTCTTTGTACTTTTGAGAACAATTTGTCTCCACCTAGAAATTGTTTAGTCATGGATCTTGGCGAAGTAAACAACTTAACTAACTGATGTTTAAGTCGATAATATTTATTTTTGTATTTTTCAGATTTGTTTTCTTTTAAAAGGAATTTAAACTTTAATTGATTTACTTTTTGGTGGGCCTTTGCGCGATCCCTTCTCTCTCGTTTTCTCCCTCTCAGACGAAAGCTGTTTCTGTTGGCATCTGAGTTATCAGGGGAATTTAGTTCAAAACATTCTTAATTTGCTTTCTTTTCATTCTTGAATTTCATTTGTTTCGTCTCCACACGTCTCTGTTTTCTCCGACTTCTTTTACTTTTATCTGCAATACACTTTAACTTTTGTTTCTTTTCTTGTTCCTTCTCTTTCTTTTCTGAGATATTCTGCGTGTATCTCAGGATAATTTGTTTAATGTTTGCATGTAGCTCCTGCTCCTTTCCTTGTGTGCAGCCATGGCTGAGACAATAGCTGATAGTTGCAACAACAACAGTGAACAGTGATCCCTACGGGCAGTCTTCACAAACTACAGAAAAGAGATTTTCGAAATTTTGAATTTATGATGTTCAGTTTTGAAAGTTCATTTTATCCAATAGTTTTGTTTGGCTTTTGCTGAAGCTTTGTACTATGATCCTCTGTGGCTGTCTCTATAAACTAATAGAGAGATATTTAAGAATTGTATTTATATATTCATATATTTATTTGTTAAATAATTTAAATTCAACATTTGAAAGCCTATATTTTCCTTTAATTGTAATATAATAGTTTTGAAACTTAATACTGCTAATCAAAAACTAACCGAGTAATATCTTTTTATTTTTGTTTTTAAATTTTAAAATGTTATTA